>PVKS010003757.1:0-23672 GCA_004027875.1 Aplodontia rufa | reverse complement strand
CCTCCCAAAGGCCCCATCTTCTAATACCATTACATTGAGGTTTAGGATTCAACATGAATTTGGTAGGTACATAAAGAGTCCACACAACAGAGAATTAAACAGAGAATTAAAGCTCATCTGATCATAAGCCCCATGCATCTGTACAGGCCACTCACCCATGAGGTTGGCCTTGGTTTCTTCTAGTAAAATCCTTGCACATCTCATGCCAATTTGCTATCTCTGTGGAACCTCTGACTAAGAGGACATTCAGTTTTTTCTTCCTAAAATTAGCTCTTTTGGACATCAAACCTGGCTGTGATCAAGTGGGTAGAGATCACACTGAGTTTCACTCTGCTCTTTTAAGCCTGTAATGCAGATTTTTAATTCTTTTATTTACTCAAGCTAGTTTTCTGTTCAGTTTTGGGGTTTCACTCTTTCCCAACAAATAATATATACAAGGTTTATTAAGCAGTCTGGGTTTCTGAGCCAAGTTCATCGAGAAAAAAATTGTGTAGTGAGAATCAGAGTTGAATAATTATAACATTTTACCCAAAATAAACTCCAAGGCAAAAATCAGGCAGAAAATTCACAAAAATATTATTTCCTTTAAACTTTGAAGAAATGGAGTGGAAAACAACTAAAGAGCTACTTAGGAGAAAGGACTAAATCCTCCTTCTGCTCCTGCTTGAAATTCCAAGGGCATTTTTTCCCCCAGGCGGAAGGTGTTTTCCAAGCATTTAGCAATTTTAAGTATTATAGCAAGAAAAGCTCTGTGGCCTTTAGCAAACTCTCTAGGCCTTAATGTACTCTGCAAATTGGTCCCTATATATTCTCTGAGTTCTTTTCAGCAATAAAATGACAGATCTATGAGTTAAATCACATTGTCATATATTTTTCCTCACTATATATTCTATCTGGAAAGGAAGTGATTTGCTCAATATTATTGTCATTAGAATTTGTCAAAGCATTACAGGTATGATAAACTGAAGTGAAAAAAGTGCAGTTGTTAGAAAGTTCAAATGCAATCTAGGTCCCCACAGTTGGTTAGCACAAGGTCTGGACTGGAACCTGAGTCTCTGACAAGTTATCTTACTTTCTTGTTTGACAATGCTGCCTAGATGAGTGCCTTTTCCACTGCTACAACAAAACACCTGATGATAGGCACCCTATAACAAAAATAAAAATTTTCCTAATAAAACTTTTATTTTTTAAAAGATTCTTTTAAGGACAGAGGGAGAGACAGAGAAATAAAAAATCAATTTTATTTATTTTTTTCATCTGGCCTTTGTTTCTCTGACACTTCATTGTGTATGTGGTGCTGGGTTTGGACTCGGGTCTTTGCACATGCCAGGTAAATGCTCCAACTGCAGAGCCACTGCTCCAGCCCCCGTTTATTTATTTATTTATTTATTTAGGTATATATGACATAAGATTATACAATGGCATAATTATAAAAGCATGGAGTTTAACTTGTTCTAATTCAGTCTCCAGTTTTCCCCTTTCCCTTCCCTTCTACCCACCTCATTTTTGGTTTTATATATATGACAATAGGATGTACATTGAAATAAAAGCTTGGAGTGTACCTCATTTTAATTCAGTGCCTAGTATTTCTCCATCCTCTCTCTTCCCCCACCCCAAACTTGTTAGATGTACTTGACAAAGGATATACATTGACATTTTTATAAAAGCATGCTGTATAACTTATTCTAATTTAGTCCCCAGTATCTCCCCTGGCCCCACCATTCCATCCTATTCCCTCTATTCTACTGATCTTTATGTTATTTACTAATAGTTTTTCTTTTAATTTAGTACTCATCGACATATATGTTGATGAGATTCATTATATGTTCATATATGAACAGGAGAAAATTAAGTCTGATTCTTTTCACAAACTTTCCCTGTTTCATTACCCCTTCCTCCATTTCCTTCCCCTTTATCTATTCCTCTGTCCTCTTCCTTATTTTGGGTTAGCTTCCACATATCAGAGAGAACACTCAACTTTGGTTTTTTGAGATTGGCTTATTTCACTTAGCACGATATCCTCCAGTTCCATCCATTTGCCTGCAAATGACATAGTTGTTCATTCTTCCTTATGGCTGAGTAATACTCCATTGTGTATATAAGCCACATTTTATTTATCCATTCATCAGCTGAAAGGCACCTTAGTTGGTTCCATAGCTTACTATTGTTAATTATGCTGCTATGGACATTAATGTAGTTGCATTACTATGATATGCTAATTTTAGGACCTTTGGATATATACCAAGGAGTAGGACAGGTTGGTCAAATGGTGGATGGATTTCTAGTTTGTTTTTTTTTTTAAAGAATCAACTTTTTATTTTTTAATCTATCTTTTGCTTTTCCAAGACTTAGTTGTGGTGCTGAGGTTTGAGCCTGGGTCCTTGCACATGCCAGGCAAACACTCTACTGCTGAGCCATCACCCCAACCCTCATTTCTAGTTTTTTTGAGGAATCTCTATACTGCTTTCCAGAGTGGTTATACCAGTTTGCATTTCCACCAATTAATGTGTAAGTGTACCCTTTTCCCCACATTTTTGCCAACATTTATTGTTCATATTCTTGATTATTGCTATTCTAACTAGAATGAAGTGAAATCCAGTGCAATTTTAATTTGCATTTATCTAAGTGCTACAGATGTTGAAAATTTTTGCATATATTTATTGACTATTTGTATTTCTTCATTTGAGAAGTGTCCGTTTATTTTGTCCACTTATTGATTAGGTTATTATTATTATTTTTTTGTGTATGTGTGTGTGTTAAGTTTTTGAAGGTCTTTGTATATCCTGGATATTAATGCCCTGACAAAGATGCAGGAGGCAGATTTTTTTCCCATTCTGTAAGTTCTCTCCTCATGCTATTGTTTCCTTTGCTGGGAGGAAGCTACTCAATTTGATGCCATCCCATTTATTGATTTTACCTTCTACTTCTTGTACTTTTGGAGTCTTGTTAAGGAAGTCAGTTTCTGAGCCAATGTGCTGAAGTTTTGGGCCTAACTTTTCTTCTAGTGCGGGGTTTCTGGCCTAATTCCTAGGTCTTTGATCCACTTTGAGTTGAGTTTTGTGCAGGGTAAGAGATAGAGTTTCATTCTACTAATTATGAATTTCCATTTTTCCTGGTACCATTTGTTAAAGAGACTGTCTTTTCTCTAACTTGTATTTTTGGCTCATTTGTTAAGTATGAGGTAACTGTAATTATGTGAGTTTGTTTCTGTATCTTCTATTCTATTCCATTGGTATTCATGTCTGTTTTGGTGCCAGTACCATTCTGTTTTTGTTACAATAGCTCTGTAGTTTAATTTGAAGTCCAGTATCATGATGACTCCAATTTCACTTTTCTTGCTAAGGGTTTCTTTGGCTATTCTGGGTCTTTTATTTTTACAAATGAATTTCATGACTTTTTTTTCTAATTCTCTGAAGAACGCCATATGAATTTTGCATTGAATCTATATAGGACTTTAGGTAATGGAGCCATTTTGATATACTAATTCTTCCTAACCAAAAACATGGAAGGTCTTTCCATCTTATAAGGTCTTCTTCAATTTTTTTCTTTAGTGTTCTATAGTTTTCATTGTACAGATCCTTTCCCTCTTCTGTTAGATTGATTCTCAAGAATTTTATTTTTTTTAAAACTATTGTGATTGGAGTAATTTTCCTAATTTCTTTCTCAGTAAATTCATCATCACTGGAATAAAGGAATGAAATTCATTTGTGAATGTTAATTTTTTATCCTGCTACCTTGCTAAATTCATTGATGAGCTCTAGAAGTCTTCTGACAACCCCAAGGCCAAAATTCTGAATGGAGAAAAATATAAAGCATTTCCTCTAAAAACAGAAACTAAACAAGGATGTCCACTTTCACCACTCCTATTCAACATAATCCTTAAAATTCTATCCAGAGCAATTATGCAACAGAAGAAAATTAAATGGATATGAACAGTCGAAGAAGAGATGGAACTATTGCTATTTGCTGATAACATGATTATATATTTAGAAAATAATCTTCTTTAACTTACAGTTTTTAAGGTCCATGAGTATAATATCAATATTTGATCAGTTATGGAGAGGACTCCCTTGGATATACATCATGGTGGACAGCATCATGGTGAAAATGTGTGTGAGAGGGAGCAATCATGTGGTAAGATAGTAAATCAGAGAACAGGAAGACACCTATCTTCCTCTATTATTACTATCCTCTCTCCTGACTGACTGATGTCCAACAAGAATAATGCTAGTCTCTTTTAAGGGCAGTATCCCTGCTGACCTAGCTACCCTGCACTAGCATCCACTTCCCAATATCACCATACTAAGGACTAAGCTCCCAAAACATACACCTTGGAGGAAATTTTCAAACCATAGCAATGGCTCATAGTTTATCATCACAAAGAGCCAATTTGTTAGACTGCATTTGTGCAAAGTCAAATTAATAGATTATCATTTGTTAGTTTAATATATTCCCTTTGATAGTGCATAAATCTGACCAAAATATTGGATTCCCATAGGTACCTCAGAGAGGCTAATAATTTGATTCCTTCAAACTGATTTACTTACACATTCACAGTACTGATTTAAACAGAGTACTGTGGGGGAGGGCTGAACCAACAGATACCCACCTTTAAAACCAAAAAACCTGGCCGGTTCTCAAAATGGCATTCATCCCACCATCACTGACTCCTGAAAGCTCCTGAGAACCATCTCACCCTGCAGGACAGCACCCAGATTCCCACGGTAGGACAAAGCACCCAGTGTAGGGGAATATTATCCCCCACTAATTTTATAATTCCAAAGGAATAATGTGGCCTATTAACGAATATAAAGGAGATCTTAGTGGAACCTGAGGCACTCTGCCCCACAACTGGGGGAGGGGAGCTACTCCGGAGGGGAGGAAATGGAGCAAGGGAGCGAGTTTTCTAACCAAATACCCTAGCCCGGCCAGCTGAGAACTCCCTGATCTGACTGCTCTTAATTTACCTAATCTTGCATAAAGCCCTGGGAATTAATTGTTCACATTAACGAACTTGGAGCTGTTTGTGCAGCACTGTGACATTTCCCTAAGGGAGGGGTGGGTTGCTCAGCAAAACAAACAAACAAAAACTTCCTGAGCCCTCAGACTCCGTGGCCAGAAAATCAGAATCGACAGACCTGAGATTGGGCCCTTTCCCAAAGGGTCTGTGTGGTGCTGGGAGTTCCTGCTACACTTCCAGTCACTGCCCAGGGAGTCTGGGAAAGAGAGGTTTTGGCAAAAGATCTTTAACTCAATCACCAGGGACAATAACTCTCCACCGGTGCCCTCGGGTTACAAGTACTGATTTTAAACTCCTTTAACATAAGTGCTCGCACCAGCTTGGGAGAGCAGGGAGGTGGCTCAACAGCGATAGGGGGCCTCAGTCCCCATGATGATAAGTAGAAGTTACCGCCCCCCCCTCAACTGCCCATCTGCCTGGAGGGCTGTAGGGAACTGCAATTCATCTCTCCAGCTGGCAAACCTCTCAGTTGGCAACCTTCTGCCCTTCGGATCGCCCCCCTTCTCACCCAAATAGGAGGAGTCTGTGAACAGAACTTGCTCAGGCAGGGCACATCCCTCTAAAGGGTATCCTCTGCTTCAGCCTCTGCTTGATATCTGCCTCAGGAAGTTTTGAATATATGGGGCAGCACAGGCTTCCCCTTAGCATCTGAGCTCCTTGCATGGCCAAGGCTTCCTAGGTCTGGAACTCTCTAGTAGGGCGCCTCCTAGTGCTTGCAACTGAGAATCATATAAACACTGGCACGATCTGGACCATCTTTCATGGGCTTCAGTCAACCCTATAGAGCAACTCTTGGGACTTCTAAAGACCACAAGACAAGTAGAGTGGGTCAACAGTGATCCTGAGGAAGCGAGTCTCAGGCTAGCCACTCTCCCTGGATCAGTCATAGACCCACACATCTACAATAGGATCAACTCGATGGTCGACAACTTCTGAGCCCCAGATCCAAGAGATTTCTAGAGTGTGGCTAGGCAGAAAGCAACCATCTCAGGATTACAACCCAGGGAGAGCTGAATACCCCATTGCAACAGAAAATTTTGAGGAGATCCTCTAAGAAAAACCAGGCCACCGGACTCAACCAAACTGCTTCTACCCCGACAAGCTCAACTCCGAAGAATCCCCAGCTTGATGTCTGATTTGAACGCACCACCCCATGGTACATACTTGCTGACCTAAGGGCCAGAAAAACTCAGATCTTTACCAGCTAGTTTTGTGTGGTTTTTTCTTTTTTTTTTTTCATTTCTTCATTTAAAAAAAAATTTTTTTAAACGGGAATCTGGCTGGAATATAATACTTTAAAATTTTTAACATTACTGTGGGTTTTTGGTTTATTGGTTTTTTTCTTCCTCTGCTACTTTCTTGCTTTACGAATAATACTGAATTTATTATTGGTGGATGTAAATATTTACCTGTGTGTATGTATTGGTGATTGCCTCTTACTTTCTCTAGGTCTTATTGAACCCTACTGCTAACCTCTTCCTCCACTGTACTCTGGTAATCCCTAAATATAAACATCTTTCTCTCATTCTCTCCCCAAGTCTTTACCCTATCCACACCCCACTTCTATGTTTTCCTTAGTTCTAACAGAATAACCTACTCCCCCCAAATCCCTAGTTCCCCTACACTATAAAGCAGGTGTGATTTTATACCTCCCCAATTCACCTCCTTGATTTCCTAGTCATTCCTTCTCCCCAACTGCAGAGAGACCCTACTACCTGAAGAAACAGACATGCTTCAAAACGGGTACTTGCTTGCTATCATAATACACAGTGAGAATTCTCTCAACAAAGCTGCTACTATTGGTGCTAATCATCAGCTCATCTGTTTTAGTTGAAACGGACTAGTATTTCACCTATAGCCTCTCAAATTCTCACAGAACTGCCTGGCATTCTTAGCTCTGTATTGACCAAATAGCTCTCCTTCACAATGATGCAAAGCCATAAGAAGTTCAACTACTCCAACAAGAGTAACAAGGCTGAAATAAAATACAAGATCTCTGACTCAGAAAATGAGGAAAAGGGGAAATAACTCCCCTCCTGAGAGCTCCCCACCCAAGAGCCCCATAGCCAGGACCCTAGATGAAAACCAAAGACATTGTATCAGCATTATGATTAGTAATGCAATCAAAGAGTTGAGAGAGGAAATAAGGAAAGAGATCAGAGATTAATTTCAAGAGATGAGAGACAAATTCTACAGGGAAATTAAGGAACAATTCCATGAGATGAAAGATCAGCTGTACAAGGATATTGACATTCTGAAAAGAGATGTAGCAGAGCTATCAGGATTGAAAAACAAGGTTAACCAATTCAAATCTTCACTGGAAGACACAACACCAGAGTAGACTCCACTGAAAATAGAACTTCAGTGCTTGAAGAATGAGTATCGGATAATGAAGAAAGATTGCCTAAACAATGTAGAAATCAAAGAAGAAAAACAAGATAAACACCTTATATTACATAATCAGAACTTCCAAGTAATATTTGATGAGATGAGTCGTAATAATCTGAGAATCATTGGCCTAGAGGAAAACTCTGAACAGCAAGCAAGAGGTTTAAAGAACCTTTTAAGCGAAATCATAAGTGAGAACTTCCCTCATTTTGCTATTGATCCAGAATACCACATCCAATATGCTTACAGAACACCAAATAGACCTAATCAATTGAGAAACTCACCAAGACATACCATATACAAATTGAATAACAGAGAAATTAAAGAGAGAATTCTAAAAGTGGCTAGAGAAAAGCCCCAAATCACATTCAGAGGCAAACCAATTCGGATCACTATGGATTTTTCAGAGCAAACAATAAAGGCCAGAAGAGCTTGGAACAATATCTTTCAAGTTTTAAAAAAATAACAAATTTGACCCAAAGATATTATACCCTGCAAAACTCAGCTTCAAATGTGATGGGGAAATCAAATACTTCAATGATAAATTCAAGCTAACAAGATACATGAACACAAATCCTACACTACAAACTATTCTCAAAGATGTTCTCCATTCAGAAGAAAATGCCAAGGATATCCTAATTCCTTAAACAAGGGCGAGTCAATAATCATATTTCACACAAGATGACTTCCATGATGATTCAAAATTCTGTAACTGATACAAAGTCAGAGACTCAGCCTCCCATATCTATTCTAACTTTGAATGTGAATGGGCTCAATGCCCCAATTAAAAGACACAGACTGGCCCACTGGATCAAAAAACAAAATCCAACAATATGTTGCCTGCAAGAGACACATTTGACACTCAGAAATAGACACAGGCTGAAAGTGAAGGATGGCAAAATGTCCCAGGCCTGTGGCGCAAAAAAGCAAGTTGGTGTGGTGATTCTAATTTCGGACAAAACTAATTTCCAACTAAAACTGGTCAGAAAGGACAAAGAGGGTCACTTTATCATACTAAAAGGGAAAGTTCATCAAGAAGATATAATGATAATTAACATCTATGCCCCCAATTACAACCCCCCCAAATATATGGAAAAAATATTTAAGGACAATAATCCCCTCATTGATCTCAACAAAATAGTTCTGGGGGACTTCAACACACCCCTATCAACTCTAGACAGATCATCAAAACAAAAAAATCAATAAAGACATCTTCAATCTGAACAACTCTATTAGTCAATCAGGCTTAACAGACATGTACAGAATATTCCATCCTAAAACAGCTGAATTTACCTTCTTCTCAGCACCTCATGGATCCTTCTCTAAAATAGATCACATCCTAGTTCACCGGGATAATCTTAACAAACATAAAAAAGTGGATATAATCCCATGCATTCTCTCAGATCATAATGCTATGATCTTAGCAATCAACAACAAGAGAAACAACAGAACCTACTCAAATACTTGGAAATTGAATAACTACCTCTTAAACGAAGGGTGGGTAAAAGAGGACATGAGAGCAGAAATAAAGAAGTTCTTGGAATTGAACGAGAATGAGGAAACAACATACCGAAACCTCCAGGACAGTATGAAGGCATACTTAAGAGGTAAATTTATAGCTCTGTATGCATACATCAAAAATCTAGAAAGAGATCAGATAAATAGCCTTATGCTTCAACTCAAACGACTACAAAAGGAGGAACAGTCCAACCCCAAATCTAACAGAAGACAGGAAATTACCAAAATCAGAGCTGAAATCAATGAAATTGAGAACAAAAAAAAAACTATACAAAAAATTAACAAAACTAAGAGTTGGTTCTTTGAAAGAGTGAACAATGTTGACAGACCCCTTGCCAACCTCACCAAAAGGAAGAAAGAATGAAGCAAATCAACAAAATCAAAGATGAAAATGGTGACATCACCAGAGATTCATCTAAGATTCAGAAGATTATCAGAATCTATTTTGAAAATTTATACTCTGCCAAGTTTGATAACCTGGAGAACATGGACAGGTTCTTGGACACACATGATATCCCCTCTTTAACACAGGAGGACATTGAAAACCTAAACCAACCTATCACAGACAGTGAAATTGAAGCAGCAATCAAAGCTCTCCCAAAAAAGAAAAGCCCAGGTCCGGATGGATAGGGCAGAATTCTACCAAGCCTTCACAAAAGAACTAACACCGATCCTCTACAAGCTCTTCCAGGAAATTGATAGAGTGGGATCACTCCCAAACACTTTTTATGAAGCAAATATTACACTGATTCCAAAGCCCAACAAAGACATGTCAAGGAAAGAAAACTACAGACCAATTTCCCTGATGAACATTGATGCAAAAATCCTTAATAAAATTTCAGCTAATCAGATACAAAAACACATTAAAAAGATAATACATTATGATCAAGTGGGCTTCATTCCAGGAAAACAAGGCTGGTTCAATATACGCAAATCAATAACTGTAATTCACTGCATAAACAGAAGTAAAAACAAAAATCATATAATCATCTCAATTGATGCAGAGAAGGTATTTGATAAAATTCAACACCACTTTATGCTCAAAACTTTGGAAAAGATAGGGATCAAGGGAAGATACTTTAACTATGTCAGATCCATTTATGACAGACCCATAGCCAACATTATCCTCAACGGAGAAAAACTAAAAGCATTTCCACTGAATTCAGGAACTAGATAACGCTGTCAGCTTTCCCCACTCTTGTTCAATATAGTCCTGGAAACCCTTGCCAGAGCTATCAGGCAAGACAAGGAAATCAAAGATATTTATATAAGAAAAGAGGAAGTTAAGTTATCTCTATTCACTGATGACATGATTCTATACCTAGAAGACCCAATAACATCAGCCAGAAAACTCCTAGAGCTTATAGGAATTTTCAGCAAAGTAGCTGGCTACCAGATCAACTCCAGTAAATCACTAGCGTTTCTTTACTCCAGCAACAAATCCGCAGAAGAAGAAATCAGGAAATCTCTCCCATTCACCATCACTTCCAAAAACATGCAATACTTGGGCATTAACCTTACAAAGGATGTTAAGGACCTCTACAAAGAAAACTCTCAAACACTAAAAAAAGAAATTACAGAAGACCTGAGTAGATGGAAAATCATTCCATGCTCATGGTTAGGCAGATACAATACAACAAAAATGGCCATTCTACCCAAAGCCCTATACAGATTCAATGCAATCCCATCAAGATACCTATGGCATTCTTCACAGATATAGAAAAAGCAATACTGAAGTTCATATGGAATAACAGGAGACCCAGACTAGCCAGAACATTACTCTATAGAAAGGAAGAAGTAGGGGGTATCTCAATCCCTGACCTAAAATTATACTACAGAGTCATAGTAGCAAAAACAGTATGGTACTGGTATCAAAACAGAACCGAAGATCAGGGGAACAGAATAGAAGTTCCTGAGACAAAACCCCATATATTTAATTATTTGATATTTGATAAAGGGGGCAAAAGCATAGTGTGGAAGAAAGATAGCCTGTTCAACAAATGGTGTTAGACAAACTGGACAGCCATACATAGACAATTGAAGCTGGATCCTTATCTTTTGCCCTGCACAAAAATTAAATCAAAATGGATCAAAGACCTGGATATTAAGCCAACAACTTTAAACTTACTAGAAACGAAGTAGGGTCAACATTACAGCATAGAGGAGTCAGCAACTACTTCCTTAACGAAACTCCCATGGCTCAAACCATAAAATCAAGAATAAATGAATGGGATGCAATTAAACTAAAAAGTTTTTGCACAGTTAAAGATCTAGTCAAGAGCATAAAGAGAGATCCTACAGAATGGTAGAAAACCTTTGGCTGCTACACCTCGGATAGAGGGCTAATATCCAGAATATATAAAGAACTAAAGAAACTAAACTCCAAACTCACAAATAACCCAATCAATAAATGGACTATGGATCAAAAAAGAAATTTCTTACTGGAGGAAGTCCAGAAAGCCCATAAATATATGAGAAAATGCTCTACATCATTAGCTATAATGGAAATGAAAATCAAAATTTCAATGAGATACCACCCTCACTCCTGTTAGAGTGGCAAAAATGAAAAATTCAAACAATAACAGATGCTGGAGGGGCTGTGGAAAAAGAGGAACACTGTTACACTGCTGGTGGGACTACAAACCGATTCAGCCACTATGGAAAGCAGTGTGGAGAATCCTCAAAAAATTAAGGATGGATCCACCTTATGACCCAGCTATCCCACTTCTGGGTATTTTCCCAAAAGAGTTAGAATCAGCGTATTATAGTGATATGGCTTCATCAATGTTTATAGCAGCTCAATTTACTATAGCTAGATTATGGAACCAACCCAGATGCCCCTCACTCAATGAGTGGATACAAAAACTTTGGTACTTATATACAATGGAATACTACTCGGCCATTAGAGAAGACGATATTATGGCTTTTGATATCAAATGGATGGAGATGGAAAGAATTATGCTAAGTGAAGTATCCCAATCTCAGAGACTCAAGGGCTGAAAGGTATATCTCATCTGTGGAAGCTAAAATACATGGGAAACCAGTATGTTAGATGGCTAAGCTAATAATAACTTTAAATTGTATGATTCTCAACACAACAGGGAGATGACTCCCTAGGATACTTGGAGGCATAGGGAGGGGGACGGGAGGAGGGTGTAGGAAGAACTCCTAGGAGACTGGAGAATGGGAATATGGGGAATCTTCTCAGAAGGAGATCACCGTCCTTCACAAGATATCCATTTAACTCAGTAGTTCTTCTGGGGGAAACAGCAACATGGAAACCCAAGAAGGGCATCCATGATATGGCATTAGCCCTGGATAACTAAGTATATATACAATGGTTCTTGAATGTTTGATAATATTTCCCCCTCAATTGTATCTCTATATCCATCTAATAAAAAAAACCCAAAAAACCTGAAGGTAACAGGGACCACTGTCTTTGGAAGCCCAATGACAATTATCTGTTGCTATTATTGTATTCCTCTTGTGGGCCCACCAGAGATCATTCATCCATAAACGTGACCTTTTTAGTAGTGTGCTGGTGTCTTGGGTAACTAAGTGTCTTTGCCCTTAATTCAGTTTGTTTTCCTTTCCATTTTTATGGATTGAAGCAACAAATAGGGGTTAAATGACAGTCCTATATCATAAGTCAATCATATAATTTGAAAACTCTGTTTTAGGTTTCAGGTTACCACAGAGATTATATGGAGTGAACTTATATCTTTTTGAGCACAAAATGTTTAGGCTAAAGGCAAACTAAAAACACACATACAATAGTAACAAAAGATTCGTGTTTATTGAGTTTAAACCTATATAAGTGTAGATCTTAATATATCAAATTTTGGGACACTTAGACACTGTCTGGGACAGAAATGCCAACAAACACACAGGACACTTAATTAATGTCAGGATTATGTCAGCTACTACAAATTGTGCCAAACCCCTTTTCTCTTAACCAAGAGCATGATGCATTATGTGCTAATGATCCTGTCCCAAACCTGTTGAGTTTTTCAGAAAACTATATAGAAACTCTAAACTCTTGGGAAAATCCTCAGAAAGATAGCATAAAATATACAACTAATATGTTATTTATATTTCAGAACAGTCAACTAGAGCCTGTGAGTACCATTGCAGGTAAGCTACCAGCAAAGGACAATAACTTTTGTCACTTACCATGACATAGTTCCAAAGATATGGCTCAATCATTTCGAGGTAGAATATTCACTGAATTGACTTTGGGTGAGTCATTTAACCACTCCAAACCTCTACTTCCCCATCTATAGAATGAGGAAGACATCTACTTTGCACAGCTATTGAGAAGCTTAAGCACAATATATGTAAGATATATGTCACAATGCTCAGTACATAGGAGATAGAACATAAAGTTTAGTTAATTTGGGTTTGTTTTTTAAATAATGAGTATAACCTGATCCCAGATTATTAAAACCAATATTTCTTCCTTCTATTATTATCAGAACATTTGTAAAAAGGACATAACATTCATATTCAATAATCAACTCTGTTAGTTAAAATTACAATTTTCCAAAGCATAAACTATATTTACATAAATTTAACTGGATGAAGACAAGAGCCACATCCTTCCAAATTTACAGAGTTTTGCGAAATAGGCAATTGCTGATTTGTCTTTCTTAGAAGAATAGTAAAGAAAATTATAAACTTTCTTGCAATAAAAAAAAGATATCTACATGGGGATGGAGAGGTGCCTCATTAGTTACAGTGCTTCCCTGGCATTGCCAAGAATGTAGGTTCAAACCCCAGCACCACGTACAAAACAAAGTGTTGGAGCAGTGAAAGCAATGTGAAAAACTAAACAAAATCAATTCTCTCTTTCTCTCTCTCTCACTGTCCCTCTCTCTCTTAAAAATAAAAGGTATCTATATAAAGGTTGACAAAGCTAATACATCACCCCTTGATTCTATAATTATTAACCTGCTACTGTTAGAAGTAGTGAATTAATAAGTAGAATAAATATTTCTGCCGTAACACTTGGATTCACAGATATTTAATATTGCAATAGTCTAAAATGGTTATTTCTTTTTTTAAGAGAGAGGGGGACAGTGAGAGAGGGAGAGAGAATCAATTTTATTTAGTTTTACATTTGGTTTTCATTGCTCTGACACTTCATTGTGTACATGGTGCTGGGGTTTGAACCTGCATCCCTGTGCATGTGAGGCAAGTGCTGAAATCACTGAGCCCCTGCTCCAGACCCTAAAATAGTTATTTCTTAAACTTATATTCTATGAGGGGCTTGCAAGCAAAAAAAAGTGTAATACCAACAACAGAGAGGGGGTTGAAATCCCAAAATGTCATTTTTGGGTGCTGTGCCATTTTTAGGGGAATCTATAATGTTTAAATTCTTTTTAGTCTTTTTTCTTTTTTTTAAATTGAGAAATTTATTTTTTGAACACCCATACAAGTTTTTAACAAAATAATATAAAATGTGTATAGATTCTGGATATTAGATTTACCCCCAGGAGTGCCCCGCCCCAATTACCCACCCTTATCCTTCCCTTCCCCTTCCCACAATATCTCTAAAAAAGTATTAGGTTGTATAACATTACACCTTATCTGGATTTAACACATGATAATAGACCACCTTTCTCAATGGCCACGGTCTAGTTTCAGCCTCCACAGATGAGTGCAGACATTTAACTCTTAGTTCTCTGGGTTAAGCTGATTTTACTCAGCATAATATCTTCCATAGCCATCCATTTACCTTCAAAGGCTGCAATATCATTGTTTATAATTGCTGTGTAGAATTCCATGGTATATATGTACCATAGTTTTTGGATCCATTCATCCAGTGAGGGACATCTGAGTTGTTTCCATAATCTAGCAATTGTAAATTGAGCTGCTATGAACATAGATATTGCTGTGTCACTATAATGTGCTGATTTTAAATCCCCTGGAAAAATACCCAGGAGAGGAATAGCTATAGAGTTGATGATACTTGCCTAGGCTCTGGTTCCAATCCCCAGACCCTCAAAAATTTACATTAGCAAATTTGTCAATAAACAATAATTATTTTATGTCCAACAACAGACTAGAAACCACAGCTCTACACCTCTGCTTTCAAGATTCAAATTTTCTAATAGATAAAAATATGGTATAATGTATAATAGTTGCTAACTCTCTCTTCATTTTTGCTCCTGACACCAAGTGACATCCAGGACTCAATTAAACCTCCACTCAAGGTTTTTAACAGGTGGACAATATTTTATCTCAACATTTACAGTATCCATGTTGAAGATTTATATAGCATCTTGACCTTATAGTTCCATAACCAGCTTAATGAACAAAACTTCCCTCTCCATTGACCTTTAGGTATCACTTACAGGGTTATATTGTGGGCATTGTGTTGTTGGGATAGTAACAGATGCAAGAGTTTGAAACATGAGTTTCTCTTCTCTGTACAGAAACTTCCTAAACTCATATATTTCCTACTCCTTCACTATTTACCAAAGAACAACACAATATTGTAACTAATAATTATCATTTCCTATAGACCAACCACTCATTTAATCTTCACAGTAATTCTACATTGTAAATACTGTTGTAGGTTGAACATCACTAAACCAGAAATCTGAAATGTTCCAAAATTTGAAAGTTTTGAGTGTTGATAAGACTCCACAAGTGGAAAATTTCACATCTGACTTCATGTGATTCCTGACATTATATGACATCTGAACCTCATGTGACAGGTTGCAGTGAAAAAAGGTATTACCAAAAAAAAAATTGTTCAAAATTACCTTTAGACTATGTGTGTAAGGCATATGTGAAACAAATGAATTTCATATCAAACTTAGATCCCATCCCCAATATAGCTCATTGTGTATATGAAAACATTCCAAAAGCTAAAAAGAATCTGAACTCCAAAATACTTCTGGTCCCAAACATCTTACGTAAGAGATATTCAATCTATAATATATTAATTTTAAGATTAGGAAACTGAGATTCAGAGAAGTTAAATAACTTGACAAAAATCAGCTAAAATTGTCAGAGCTGGCTTCCAACTTAAAAATTTTAACCACCTTCCTATACTACTTCTCCAACAACTTTTTATTTCCATCATTACCGTAGCTGGCTTCCTCTCTCACTGCCTTCACAGTATATTATAATCCTGACACTTTCTCTTGGTTAATGTTATCATTAATACCAGAAACATTTGTATCTAATACTCTTGTTCAAGCAACTGTCATCACCTGGTCCAGCATACTTCATTATCTTAGCTCCCAGTGCTTCACTTGATCATGATATTTAAGTCACATCAGTCAGCCTCAGCCAGGTCCTCAGAGACACTCAGCATCAGATATCAGTGACTTTCCATTACGTGTAGAATAGAATATACCTGGTTAAAAGGATGGCCTTTGTGGCCAGATGACCAAGTTTCAAAGCCCCGATTCTCAACTTTGTGTCTTGGGGAAGTTACTTAGCCTTTGTACCTAATTTCTGCATCTATAAAATAGAGATAATAATATGCTGTTGTCCGCAGAAACATAAATTGTTAATTAATCACACGGGTTGTGATATACCCTATTTGTTATACTATTGTTTATTCTTCTCTCCTGAAGTTTGCTGCTTGTGTGAGGAAATGGCCTTATAGAGAACTTAAAAGCAATGAAACCAAGAAAGTTAGGTGAAAGAATAAATGGAGGGAGGACAGTAGGAATTAGATAGTCATGCAATGAGCATTTTATTAAAATTCTTAGAAGTAGCTAGGCTATGTGCCCTTTCTCCTCAGTGTGTCTTCAAACAGGAATGTACAGAGTAAAATGAAATGAAAAAATAAAGAGATTGAAAGTGAGGAATCAAAGGCCAGTGAAAAACAATAAACAAAATTGATTCTCTCTTTCTCTTTATTCCTCTCCCCACCTTTAAAAACAATCAAGGTAAGGAGCAGTTAATTCATAAGAAAAGAGAAAAAAGAAAGCCTTAGAGTTTTATCTACTTTCACTGTTTAGTGTTTGATTTCACCAAGGGAAAAGGAAGGAATGAGAGGGAAAAGACAGCCCAAATCTCAGTAGGAAAGCAGGCAGTGCCCTGAACCACAGGACAATTTGTTCTCAGAACTAGAACTAAAGTCAAGTCAGTGAAGGATTATGTTGTGGGAACCCTGATGATAAACATACTCAGGATGAAAGTAGGGTCCCACTCCACCCCAACATGTGGGCACAAAAATTGAAAACAGGATGATATAATTCTTAGAAATGGAACAATTTGGGATTTGGCTCAATATTAATTGAAACTCTCTTATATGCCAGGCACAGAAGACAGCCTGTACCCATACAGAGCTATTCTCTGCAGGGGAGGCACTTTCTCAACGCCTGTCCCAGAAAGAAGAGGCAGGATTGAAGATGACTTCCTGTAGGAGGAGGTGCTTTATGATTGGCTGTGGATAATAAGTACAAATTAGGCAGTTGGTGAGGGAAACTGAGTGTGGCAATAAAATTACTATGTTGGTTAAGAATAAGTATTCCTTTGGAATGTGCATGAGATGGGAAGTAAATGCTTGACTGAAGAGACATAAGAAGATTTAACACCATATTATTTAAACTTTTGTAAAGTGCTTTCATCCATCTTTCATCTCTGGATATAACAGAGATACTGAATGAAGCCTAAAACAACCTCAGGAGAACCTGCTATTATTGCCATTCTACAAATGAGCAATCTAAGAACAGAAAAGTTAGCTTCTTTGCCCAAAGTTATACAAAGCAAGCCATTTTTTTAATTGAGAAATTTATTATTGAACACCCATACAAGTTTTTAACAAAATAATATAAAATGTGTATAGATTCTGGATATTAGATTTACCCCCAGGAGTGCCCGCCCCCAATTACCCATCCTTATCCCTCCCTTCCCCTTCCCACAATATCTCTAAAAAAGTATTAGTTTGTATAACATTACACCTTATCTGGATTTAACACATGATAATAGACCACCTTTCTCAATGGCCACAGTCTAGATCCAGCCTCCACAGAGGAGTGGAGACATTTGACGCTTGGTTCTCTGGCTTAAGCTGATTTTACTCAGCATAATTTCTTCCATAGCCATCCATTTACCTTCAAAGGCTGCAATATCATTGTTTATAATTGCTGTGTAGAATTTCATGGTATATATGTGCCACAGTTTTTGGATCCATTCATCCAGTGAGGGACATCTGGGTTGTTTCCATAATCTAGCAATAGTAAATTGAGCTAAAGCAAGCCATTTTCAATAATAGAATTCATTTCTCTGGATTTCTTGCCACTATCATGTCTACCCAAACATTTTCTCAAAGTGTGATTCCTGGAATACTGTTCTGCAGCATGTTAGTAAGTTTCTATTTTACAGTAAAATTAGTCTTGAGCATGCTGTGTAAACAGAGTCAAACAAGTTTCTTACTGTGAAACTTAGAACCTTAAAAAGAATTATAAATATTGTACATTTCCAAATGGAGGGGTTGTACTATGCAATTTTTATTAAAGTATTTGATCCCAAAACTCTTCTTTGTGATTGGTCTCTCAGAATTATAGTAACATGGAATATGCTGAAAAATTCTGCACCTATGTGTACTGAGTTAAGCAAGGAGTTAGAAACATTCAGAATATGGGAGAGAAATATAAATGTGATATAGAAGAGTTATGACAAAATGAATCTGGAATAGATAATTCACTTAGATCAACTTACCATTAAGTATAAACAGGCTGGTACCACACTCCCTAAATACCTAGGCAACTTAATTCTGGATAAGTATACTTCATTATGGAGAATTTGAATATAAATAATGTCTAGAGATCCATTTAATGTGAAATATGTGAAAAAGAAGAACCTATTCACATCTGATTTTTTTTTAAAAAACTGTTACCTGAAATATGTAAGGAGCTATTAAAATTCAACAGTAAGAAAACCAACAACCTAATTGAAAATGGGCCAAAACCCTTAATAGACATTTCACCACAGAATGTATACAGATATGAGATAAGTATATGACAACATGCTCCACATTATAAGTCATACAGAAAATCCAGATTAAAAAAATGAGACTTTACTACATATCTATTAGAATATCCAAAATCCAGAACACTGATGACATCAAATACTGGCAAAAATGTGGGGACAATTCCTATTCTCATTCATTGCTAGTGGGGATGCAAAATGGTATAACCACTTTAGAAGACAATCTGACAGTTTCTTACAAAACTAAACATACTCTTACCATATGATCCAGCAATTTATCTTCTTGGTATTAACCCAAAATACAAAGAAGCTGAAAGCACAAAAATCTGCACATGATATTTGTAGCAGCTTTATTCATAATCATCCAAACCGAAACCAGTTGAAATGTCCTTCAGAAAGTAAATGGACAAATAAACTGTAGTACATCTAGATGATGGACTATTATTCAATGTTAACAAAAAATGAGCTATCAAGCCTGACAATAAAGAACCTTAAATCTGTACTTAGTCAATCTGAAAAGTTTACATAAATATATGATTCCAATTATATAACACTATGAGAAAGGCAAATTTATGGAGACAGTATAAAGATCAATGGTTGCCAGGGGTTAGGGTGTGGGAGAGAGTTGAATAAGCAGAACACAGAGCATTTTTAAGAAAGTGAAAATCTCTATATGATGCTATGATGATAGATACATGTCATTGTTCCCAATCAGCAAGGAAGTGGGGGAGGAGCTGAACTATAAGGTGCAATCTGATCTGCCACAGAGAAATCAAGTTCTATAAGGAATCATGCATTGGGCTGCTAACAAAACTCAGGTGGACAGTAAACATCTGCTCCCAAAGTGTATAGAGACAACCTCAGTGACCATAGTTCCAAGATTTCTCTAAGATAAATTTAAAAAAAAATTTTTTCTGACTTTCCTGTTTTTGGCGTGTATTTGAGTGCCACCTGGAAAAGTTGATTGGTTCATGGACATATAAAAATACTAGCTGTTTTTGCTATTTTGTTTTTGTTATTTGAAGGGGGGAGGTTTTCTCTTCTCTTTTTTTTAATTTTGTTTTATTTTGTCTTTGTCAGGGTTTTTTTTTTTTTTGTCTTTCCCTGTTTTTTTTTCCTTTCTTCTTCTTTTTCCCTCTTTTCTCTTCTGTCTATCCGTCTCCTGCCTGCTGAGGGGTAGGATTTTGTTCAGTTCATTTAGTATTTGAAGTATATTGTGCCCCACCTGCAAAATTTTCCTGCACATCCTTCTACCCGTGCTTATGCTATCACCCAAATCTTATTAATATCTCTTTCACCCTTCCTCTCTATTTTGCTACCTCTGTCTTTTCTTCCCTTGGGTTTTTTCTTTTCTTTCTCCAGCAAATCCTTCACCTCCTCTACTTTCTCTCTGTTCACTCACACTCGGATAATACAACCTCATCTCTAACCTCCTCTTACATTCCCTTCTCTCTCAGGCTTCCAGTTTGTTTATACCATTTGGCCCCTCATCATTAATGCTATGTAACCATTACCACCGTAAATGCCAAACTCAATAACTAATGTGTGCTTTGAAGCCTGACATAGATGATAGATAGTTAAATACTAGTGTCACTGGAAGTAATGACTAACACCTAGATATCACCCAGTTGTCACGTACATCTGCCAGGTCCAGATATATTGGGCCCATCCCACCACCAAGGATCCCAGATCCAAGTGCACATAGATTGGTCCATTCTGGCCCACTCCACACCTCTGGGACCCTAATATCCAATGACATACCTCATCCTTTTCAGAAGTGGAATTTAATATTGTGATATAGTTGGTACTAAATAACCAATTTAATCCTGTTTATCGTATGCATTGGTCATTCATATTGATGATATCCTATTAGCTCATGAGGAGTTGGAAATCATAAGGGACACTAACAGCTCACAGGTTAGGGGTTTGACTTCTGAACTCAACTTTCCTGACAATACCCCAACTCAAGTAAGGGACAGGACAAAACTCCCAATCCAACACCAAAGACCCAAAGAGAAACAACCAGATAGATACCTCAGGCCAAGAATTCACTTCAATTTAAGGAGTGAGAAGAAGTCTGAGCTGACCCCATCCCATATCTGTGCATGCCCAGGACTCTAGTCCTACCACAGCAGGTGAGTTGGACAACTCCAAGAACCCCACACCTAGATACTACCCAACTGTCATGCACACTTGCCAGGTCCAGATATATTGGGCCCATCCCACCACCAAGGATCCCAGATCCCAGTGCAGCACATAGATTGGTCCATTATGGCCCATTTCACACCTCTGGGTCCCTAACACTCAGTGACATACCTCTACTGCTTACCTGCAACAATGCAGTGGGCTGCCCAGTGACCCTACTAGGTGCCAAGTCTGAGCCCTGGAACCTTGACCCAAAATGTGTAACAACCCAAGGCTCCAGGCAGAAATGGCTTTCTGGAAGGAAGTGGTCATCAGAGAGGTGGTAACTGACACAACCCTTGACGTGTAAGGAAGAAGAACCCAGAGACTTGTCTTGCTTATCCACACAGTAATTCCCACTTCAAATACCCAGAGAAAGCTTTTCAAAGATGAAGAATCAAACTAGAAGAGGCTCACCTCAAACCCACAACTCCCCTAGCCAATAGTCAGGGAACAGGATGAAAATCTAGAACAAATTATCAATGATCTGATAACTAAAAGGAACAATGAACTAAAAGAAAATTTAATGAAGGGACTAAGTAAGAAAACTCAAGTTGAGAAACTATTATCAAAGAAATAGACATACTCAAAAAGGAAGTAACAGAGCTAAAATCTGCAGTCAATGACATGAGAGAAACCATGGAAGAGTTAATAATAGACTAGCATCTGTAGAAAACAGAACCTTAGCTATTGGAAAAAGAACTTCTGACACTGAGGACAGGCTTAGCAAGCTTGAGCACATGGATAACAAAAAAGAAAAACAACTCACAGAATACGAAAAGAATTTCTGAAATGTCTGGGATGAAATTAGAAGAAACAATTTAAGAGTAATTGGTATACAAGAAGAAACTGAAATGCAAACTAATGATTAAGGAACATTCTCAATGAAATAGTTAAAGAAGATTTTTCCCATATAAAAACAGAGTCAGATATGCTCATCCAGGAAGCTTATAGGACATCCAATTGCCCTAATCAAATGAGAAACTCACCAAGACAGATCATATTCAAAATGTACAATATGGATATCAAGGAAAGAATATTAAAAGCTTCAAGGGAGAAACACCAAATCACATTCAAAGGCAAATGAGTAAGAATTACCTCTGACTTTTCAGCTCAGACTCTGGAAGCCAGAAGATCTCGGAGGGAGATCTTTCAACATCCAAACGAACATAACATGCAGCCAAGAATACTATACCCAGCAAAACTCAGCTTCAAATGTGAGAAGGAAATAAGAACTTTTCATGATAAGAACAAACTTGTGGCATTTGTGAACAGAAAACCAGCTTTACAAAGAATCCTCAAAGACAAACTTCAGATAGAAGAACAAGCAAACAATTCTCAAAACCCACATACAGTGGAAATTCAATAAAGGTACCTGCTATCAATAGCCAACCAAGACAGTACAGAACCTACTAATAAAATGCAATGACTATGAACCACAACCATACTTCTATTCTAACACTGAATGTGAATGGTTTCAAATGACACAGATTAGCAGACTGGATCAAAAAAATAAAATCCAACAATATGCTGCTTACAAGAGACCCACCTTACAGCCAATGACATCTACAGATTGAGGGTGAAAGGTTATAGAAAAATCTACCATGCATATGGCTCAAGAAAACAAGCTGGTATTGCAATATTTATATCTGATAAAGATTTAAAACATAAATTGATCAGAAGAGATAAAGAAGACCACTACATATTAGTAAAGGGAACAATACAACAGGAAGATATAACCATATTAAATATGTACTCTCCAAACAACAATGCTCTCAATATGTGAATAAATTCCTCCATGATGTAAAAACACTTGTTGACCTCAACACAATAATACTGGGAAACTTTAACACTCTTCTGTCACCAATAAACATATCATCAAAACAACAACAACAACAAAAAATAAAAATAAAGAAATCTCCAAAATAATAGACTCCATAAATCAAATGGACTTAACAGACATTTATGGAATATTCCACACCAAATCACCTGAATACATCTTCTCAGCAGCACATGGATCCTTCTCCAAAATAGATCATATTCTACTTCACAAATGAAATCTCAGCAAATATAAAAAAGTGGACATTATTCCATGTATCCTATCAGAACATAATGCCATGATCCTACCAATTAACCAAAAAAGTCAGAACAGAAAACACACATATATGTGGAGATTGAATAATACCCTATTAAATGTAGAATGGATCCAAGAAGACATCAGAGCAGAAATCATGAAATTCTTGGAAGAAAATGAGAATGAAGACACAACATATTGAATCCTCTGGGACAGCATGAAAGCATTCCACAGGGGAAAATTTGTAGGACTGTATGGCCACATTAAAAATGAGGAGAGATCCCAAATAAATAAGCTTATGCTTCATCACAAATCCCTACAAAAGGAAGAACACTCTAATCCCAAAGCCAGCAGAAGACAGGAAATAATCAAGATCAGAGCTGAAATCAATGAAATTGAGAACAAAAAAACAATAAAAAGAATCAACAAGGGGCTGGAGTGGTGGCTCAGCGGTTTCGGCGCTTGCCTGGCAAGCATGAGGACCTGGGTTCAAACCCCAGCACCATGTACACAACTAAGTGTTGGAGCAAC
>PVKS010003756.1:52874-100432 GCA_004027875.1 Aplodontia rufa | reverse complement strand
TTACGGCGCTTGCCTTGCATGCACGAGTACGTGGGTTCCGCCTTGCATGCACAAGTACGTGGGTTCAAACCCCAGCACCACATACACAATGAAGTGTGTGAGCAACGAAAGTCCATGAGAAACCAAATAAAATTGATTCTGTCTTTCTCTCTCTCCCTGTCCCTCTCTCTTAAAAAATAAATAAATAAATAAAAACCGCTCTTCTATTACTCAGATGATAGCCTCTCTGGTTTTCATGCTAACCCTCTGTTAATCCTTTTGTGGTTTCTTATCTTCAAATGATGCAGTTTCCTAGGGGTCTGTCTCTGCTCTGTTTGAGCTCTTCTCACCTCCAGCCCCGATCTCTCTCCTGCTGTTCAGACCCAGGTACCTAGCTGCCTATGAAACATCTCTGTTTAACTATCTCACAGGGGCTTCAAGAACAATAGTTAACTGAACTCAAAACTCCCGTTTCAGAGGAAGGGATAGCAGAAAAATGGAAATTTGCCTAGTTTATCTCCTTTCTCTTCATATGTCCCATCTAACCAGTCTTTACTCCTGTTAGATTAAACTCTTAAGATGGATCTGAGATGTGTCCCCCACCTCTCTATTTTGTTGTTGCTGTCTGGAAGTCTTGGGTGAGATATTAAGTTTGTTGGAGTTCTGCTAATAGTCCTCCATTGGCCGCTCCCTATACAGTCATACACACTCACGCACATGCACGTGCACACCACACACACACACACCTGTGTGTATGTGCGCACATCCAGAGAGCCAGGATTGCAATCATGACATAACGCATTCCAGATTGCAGACTTTCCATCCATCTGAGAGACACAGTGATCAGCCCCCTTACTAGATGGGAGAGGAGATTGGAAAAACAGAACCGAAAAACAGCATGAGTCTAGTGATAATGACTGTCCCTCCAAATCCTCCCATCCCTACCCAAAAACTTTCCCCTTTAAGTAGCATTATAAAGTAAAAAGTAGGGGGGAAAAGCAGTAAAAAGGAATTAAGAGATGTTTCACTGAGGCAATTCCAACCACACATTTCACAACCTCTTCTTAACTTCCCTGTGTGTCACTGCCCTGATATCCTTCAATAAAGACTTCTCATTTCAGAGCAGGAGTAGGTTCCTTGTTTCTGCATCATTTTAAAAGGAGTTCCTCAAATATTAGTCAACTTCAGTCATAACCTGTACTGTGGGGTCATGGGGCTGGGGTAGCAGGATGATGGTAGGGACAGAGCTGGGCACAGGGATGGATTCCCTGGTTTCCCCCAGACTTTGATGAGGCCACCAGGACTTCTAGTGCAGCTTTTCTGTGACAGTGTAACCTTCCTCCTGGTTACTGTACTTTTTTGCTTCTCTCATTCCAATGTTGGAGACTGAGATGGGTGGATGTCACCACTAAAACTCAGGGATGGGGAAGGTTTCAGATTTTTATACTAAACCAAAGGGATCATGCAAGGATTTTAAGCAGGAGGATGGCAGGATCAGATTGAAGTATTAGAAATAACAGTAATAATAGCCAATGTTTATACTATTATTATATGCTAAGCACTGTGGGAAATGCTTGATATGGGTTATCATCTTTAACTTGTAATGCAGTTCTATGAAGTGAGTACCCTTCTTTTCCTTCTTTTTATACATGGTGGAGCAAAGGCTTAGAGAGATAGTTTGTCTGACTTCTCGCAGGTAGTAGGAGTGGAGTTGGGATTAAGTCCCAGGCTCATTAGACTCAAGGCCACTTTCAGTCATCACTCTGAGACCAGAATCAGGACAAAGGAAGTTAATGAGACATCCTTGTTAGGGTAGGCTGTTTTTTCATTTTCTTTATTTGAAACTCTTCCATTCTTCATTGTTTCTTTTCCCACCTTTTCTCTATGTTTAAGATGTACGACAGTTATATCCAAACACACCAGGCTCTCACCTATCCCTACGCCTTAGCCTAGCTAGCATCCTTCTGGAAATTTCTTCTCCTCTCCAAGATGGTGGCCATTCTTAGTTCTTCAAGTTTGCTCCACCATTGACTCCTCCAGTCCACTCTTTGCCTACTCCAACCCTGAGGGTCAACTTCCACCCATCCTCTTCTGGCTTCGATCTCCAAGCATGACTATTTTGCACCCCCTAAGGTCACTTTTAAAACTTTGTACTTCCTTGTGCATTTTTAGTTATATTCAGATATTCTCAATTTTCCATTATAAGCTTAAATAGTTGCAAAGGTTATAATTTTTGGTGTAAACAGTAGACTTTTGAATAAAATATTGCACCACATTCTCAAATGTATATAATGGGAATTAATTACCTAATCATTTAATACCCATCATCATCCTTTGTAAAAAAGTACATGGAGAAACTCTTCTTTGACCCTTTTCTCCTTTGTGTTTGCATTTCTGTATTTCTGTAGCTTTTAATCACAATGTGAGATGTTTTTACTTTTGAAAAGAAACAAAACATGGTACTTTTACCAAATGCAGATTCTCAGGCGGATCAACTTTAGGAAAGAGGAAAAATGGATAGTGATGATCTAGAAATTTCTTCCTAATTGTCCATATCCACATACCCCTGGAAAATCTTGCTGCACCCCGGAGCATGAAAACTCCAATTTAAAGAATCCCATTCCACTGTACTCTTTGTGCTTCCCAACATTTTTTCTTATTAGTCCATAATATTATTATTTCTTGTCTTCCTATATCCTGAATCAGTCAATCGTGGAGACAACAGCTTGTTCCTATCCATGTCTCCAGTACAAAGCAGGCATTTTATAAAGGCTTGCTGATCTAATGACTTAACTAGTGCCTTGTCCTCTTCTTCTCTTCCATGTTGTAATTCCTTTTTCAGACTGTGCTGTTTTGAACACTCTAGGTCAGGGCCCTGCAATGGGGAATAAAGGGGACTTTCCAGCAGGTGAATATAAACAGTTCACTTCCTCACCTGTAGGAGAGAAGGAAAGAAATTATGGCCCAGGCTATGCCTTCAGAGCCCGGGAGTTCCAGTTGGATAGAATATGATCATTGCTCCAAAGGAACTAAACATCTGCCACAGATGCACAGACCTGAAAAGATTAACCAATAAAGTGTTACAAAGAGTTGGGGCAGAAGTGGCCTTTCTCATTTTTATTCTAGAGCAAGGCATGCCACTGAGTTGAGCAAGGTCATAATAAAGTGTTAGATTCATTAGATACGCCTGTCTTGCATTGGTCTTTCTATTAGAGGCATTTTAGGAAGTGCACACATTATTAAATTTAGTTATGAGTTGGAGAAGGTGGCTGAGCACGTCTCGGTTGTGGCTACAGCTATCTTTTGTAAGAGGTAGTGGTGCAGGACAGATGGAGCAGGGACATTAGCATCTGATAGATTTGAGTTTGAATTTAAGATTTACCATTAGCTTCAGCAACTTGGGCAGATTCCTAATCTTTCTGAGCTTTTGGTTTACTTATCTATAGAATCAGAGTAATAATTTAGACCCCAATGGGTTGAATAAAGATGTAAATGAGATTGTTCCTGAAATATACCAATTACCCATAAATCTTAATTCTTTTCTTTTTATCCTTTTGGTGTGGCTCATAACACTTTACATATACTTTAATTATATCATAACTAATTTTGTGAATTTATGTTCTCTCCTTTGCGAGAGACTTCTGAAGTCCTGGTTAATTTATCTTTGAATTTCTCAGACATGGCAACATGACAAAGTGCCTCCCCCATGGAAGGTGACCAAGTATACTGCTTTTGATTAGATGATAAAGCCATCTTGGAACATCTGCTACAGATAGCAAAGGGACATCTACTTTCAGGCCAAATTTTTTATCTTGGCTTTGAAATCCTCATTATTTAATGTTCCTTGGATGAAGCAATGAAAGGATCCTCCTTATCTTATGCTAAAAAGGGAGGATGCAGGAGCCTTGCCTTAGGCACAGCCATAGAACCCGCAGCTCCAAATCTGTCCATACTTGGATTGCTACCAAAGGTCCAAACTCCAGAACAAAGGCTAGCTTGAATCAGGTGTCCCTATGGCTAGAGCACCAAGGGATGATTGCAGAGGGAAGCAATGGCAGTTCCTGGCACTCTCCCAGGATACCGGTCCTCATCAGTTCTGCTGAAGCCTAAGCAATTTGAATTACCACCTATTTATAGCACCCGTGTCAGATGTCATCTCTTGCGGCATCCCTTCCCAGCTGGCCATGAAATGATACCAGGTCAAGAGAAGCATCAGGAAGAGAAAAATCGCACTGAGAATCGAGTCTTAAAGTGAGGGGAAAAGTCCCTCATGTTCCCCGCTGTCCTTCCTTCCTGCCACCAGAAATATCTCTTTGGTGTCTATTATGTAGCAGCCGCCTTGGAGATATTAAAATATGTACAACACAATCCTTGCTCTGAAGGAGGTAAGTGAATAGGTACTTGGTCCTGGAAAAATAATTGGGTTCAAATGTTCCAAAACAGAAATGGGGAGATAGAGTGGCTGTTGGAAGGGGCAGGGTGGGACAGATGCTGGGGGAAACACGTGGCTTAGGTAATGGTGGAATTAGTGGTCTACTTCTGGAATGGCAAAGTGTCATTTCTGCTCAAGTCCTTACCTGGACTAAGACTATTTA
The DNA here is from genome assembly GCA_004027875.1 of Aplodontia rufa. Taxonomy (NCBI): domain Eukaryota; kingdom Metazoa; phylum Chordata; class Mammalia; order Rodentia; family Aplodontiidae; genus Aplodontia; species Aplodontia rufa. The sequence goes on along the minus strand of PVKS010003756.1, from coordinate 95,858 downwards.
TATACAGATATACACTGCGAATTGGGAGTTCAAATGTCCCCTTGCACTAAATTTTTTTCTTGATTGACTGTACCAATGTCTGAAGTTCCTAAGTTGGTTAGAAGGACAATTCCCAGCAAGGTACTGTGTGAGGGGAAGGCACCATGAAGATGCTAGGAGGTGACATCCACAGGCTCTCATCTGTTAGCAAGCCCTGGTCCCTGAATCACGATGGCTGGCTTTCAGTTGGCTGTGAGTAGATTGCACAGGGAACCAGACTCAAGACCACTACAATTTGTCAGAAACAAGGAGCGAAGCAACGTTGAGGCACTAGATAGTGGGCATTTTATTTGAAGAGCTAGACCACAAAGGAAAAAGAAAGGGAGGCCAAAAAGGAAAGAGAGGCAGGGCCTGGAGGAAGACACCCTTCCTTCTTATGGTTGAAGGGCAGTGCCTTTGGAGGGTCCCCAAGGAGTACCAAAAAGGCATTCTCTAGTCATAGAAATTTGGGGAAATAGGGATTAGATGAAATAATGTTATTCCTGAAATTCTTCTTGGATTCTTAATTATGCTAACATCTATAACTCTTAATAAAAACATTATTAATATCAATAACAGTGACAATAGGGAGTACCTATTGGGGATTTGCTTCTCAGTTTGTGCTTTATGTGATATAATTCACTGAATCCTTACAACCCTCTAAATGCTGTTAATATAGACACTGTTTTAGAAGTTTAGAAGAGGTTGAACCCCTGCTGGGGCACAGTTGACAGAGCTGTAATACTAGAGTCTGGAATTCTTGCTCTGGCTCCAGCCTAAAACCTCAGCCACTAGAGTGGGGTCGTGTCCTGCAGCAACTGAAGATCTAAGCAGGGGATGGCGAACTTTTTTGGCAAAGGGCCAGATAGTAACTATTTTTGGCTTTGTGGGCAGTATGGCGTCAGTGCCAACTACTCCACCACTCTAGTGAGGGCAACCAGGGGTGATGTGTAAGCAGGCGGGTGTGCCTGACTGTCGATCAAACTATTTACAGAAAAGGATGATGACCTCTTCTGAAGAACTAAAGCGGGAAAAAATAATATATAGTCACAGGGGCCCTAAAAAAGCAGAAGTTTCTTGTCAGCAAATACTTCAGCAATATTGGAAGCTACCTTAACCATGTAGCTGGGGTTCTGGAAAATAACAGCAAAGAATTGATGTTTTTGTGTCTCTTTGTGCTTCAAGGGTGATCTCTCTGTTCCTCCCATGGTGGAGGACCCAGTCTAGGATGGAATGGGGGAAATCAAGTAGAGGATGTCAAAGACTCGCTCACCGCCTTCTTTATGTGCAAAGGAAGGGACAGTTGAGTTCTAGTAAAATCAAAGTCGTGAAAGGTGCTGTCGACTAGATGTCCTTTCCCAAATAATTGAACTGTGCTCTGCCTTGGGAATGTGCAGGGCACTTTATAGCTTTCAATATTCCTGTAACATTTTTGAGAAAATGCTTGCCCGGAGTTATTTCTATATTCCCTCCCTGGCCAATGGGGAAAACTAAATTTAGAAAGTCAAAGCTGGAGTAAGTGATTTGGGGCTGAAAAAAATTGAGTAGATGGTTCTGGAGGCTGCCTACTGACCAGACATTGTAGGGACATAGCCTTTCCAGACAGTGGATATAATTTCTTTGGAGGCATGTCACAGTGAATCTCTTGACTGGCCCAAGAACAGAGAAAGTATTCCTATTTAGTACTAAAAAGATTCTTTCATGTGTCACAATATCTCCCAACTGTGGCTGGAAGCTCACTAAGACAGATTTATGCCTGTGATTAAAGTTGAGCTTTTCAAGGCTTCTCTCATCAATTAACAAGTGACTTTGGAGGTGGGGACATGGGATGAAGAATAGCGTGACGGTGCAGCACCCATGCATGGCAGTGTGTAGCCTGGCTCGATCCAGGTCAGCCCCTTCCGTGCTGTGACCTTCGAGCAGTCAAACCTCCAGATCCAAATGTCTCCCCTGTAAGATGAAGGTGATAATAATGCCTACTTCCTAAACATGCACTGGAGATAAAAATGTTGTTTATGTAAAGCTTTGAATGAGGGCTCACAAAGCCTTAGCTACTACGATACACTGTTAGGGGATCTTTGTTAGCCAGTAACCAGAGCACACTTGATTTATCAGATTGATTTTCACAGCAGTAGACCTTAAGAACATTGACCAGAAAAACAATAAGAAGGGGGAAATCGTTCCAGCTCCACAGGGAGGAAATGAAGGTGTTTGTGAGCCAGGTGGAGGAAGGCTCAGGCATGGAGCCATAGCCGGATTCCAATGCTGATTTTACTGCTTATAATACCTGGGATGTTCACTTGGAAATTTACTTAATTCTTGGAGCCTGAGTTTCCCATGTTCATACAAAAGTGAAAGGCAATACCTGCAAGGTTTCTAAAATAGTGTCTGGAGGAAGGTAAGATGAGGACAAGCAAGTAGGTGAAAAGTATTTGCTATTTGATGTGGGACTCAGCATCTGAAGTTCTTTTTCTTTCTGGGTTTTTTTTTTTTGTTGTTGTTGTTGTTTGTTTTTTTTGTTTTTGTGAGAGAGAGGGAGAACAGAAAGAGAGAATCAATTTTATTTAGTTTTTCATTTGGCTTTCGTTGCTCTGGCACTTTATTGTGTACATGGTACTGGGGTTTGAACCCGTGCATGCAAGGCAAGCACCGTAACCACTGAGCAGCCGCTCCAGCCCCTGGAACTCTTTTTCTTTCTTTCTTTTTTAATCAACATTTTTAAATTAAGAAATTTAGTTATTGTACAATAAAAAATGCATCCAAAGTAACAACATGCTATGTATATATTCTTAAATTAGACTTACCCCCTAGATTCCACCCTATTCTCCCACATTTACCCCTCCCCACCTGCCCCCCTCCCCACTCCTTCCCAATACATATCTATGAATGCCCTAGGTTATGTGTTACTACGCCTTTGCTGGGTCTAATACACAAAGTTGATCACCTTTCACACAGGCCTGGGTCTAGCTCCAGCCTCCACAGATGAGTGAAGACATTCGACCCTTGACTCTCTGGGTTAGGCTAACTTTGCTCAACATGATTTCTTCCATCGCCATCCATTTGCCTTCAAAGGCTGCAATATCATTTTTTCTAATTGCTGAGTAGAACTCCACGTATATACCACAGGTTTTGGATCCATTCATCCAGTGAGGAGCATCTGGGTTGGTTCCATAATTTAGCTATTGTAAATTGAACTGTTATGAACATGGATTTTGCTGTCGCTATAAGGTGCTGATTCTAACTCCCCTGGAAAATACCCAGGAAAGTAATAGCTGGATCATATGGTGGGTTCATCCCTAGTTTTTTGAGGATTCTCCAGACTGCTCTCCAGAGGGGCTGTTCTATTCTGCAGTTCCACCAACAGTGTGCTAGTATTCCTATTTCTGCAACCCTCCAGCATCTGTTATTGTTTATATTTATTTTTATACTTATAGTCTTCATTTTTGCCATTCTGACTGGTGAGAGGTGAAATCTTAATGTAGTTTTCATTTGCATTTCTCTGATTACTAGTGATTTAGAGTACTTTCTGATGTATTCATTGGCTTGCTCAATGTCCTCTGTTGAGAAGTTTCTATTTAGCTTTATTGGCCTATTTATTGATTGGGTTGCTTGTGTTTTTAAGGTTGAGATTTTTGAGGATTTTGTAAATTCTGGATATCAATCTCATGTCAGAAGAATCACAGGCCATGATTCTCTCCCATTCTGTAGGAAGTCTCTTGACAATTTTGATCATTTCCTTGGCTGTGCAAAAACTTTTTAGCTTTATGGTTTCCCACTCACTGATTTTTAAAATTTTATTCAGAAATTTATTTGTTGAACAAACAAGCTTCTAACAAAATAGTATATATCTATAAATTCTGAAAATTAGATTTACCCCCAAGAGCCCCCCCAATTACCCACCCTTATCCCTCCCCCCACTCATTCCCAATACATCTCTACAAATGCCTTAGGCTGTATGACATTACACCTTATCCAAATTTAAAACATTTTTGACTTTACTTCTTTCACTTTAGGAGATATGTTGAGAAAGTCTTTGCCTACTTCCAAATGCTAGAGTGTTGGTCCTAACTTTTCTTCCAGCAGTTGCAAGGTAGTTGGTTTAATTCCAAGTTCCCTGATCCATTTTTGATTTGATTTTCATGCAAGGTGAAAGATAAGGGTCTAATTTCAACTTTCTGCAAGTGGCTGTCCAGTTTGTCCAGCACCATTTGTTGAATAGGCTATCTCTCCTCCATGTTATGTTTTATCCCACTTTGTCAAAAATCAGATGCTTAAAGATTTTTGGGTTTGTTTCAGGGTCTTCTATTCTATTCCATTGGTCTTCATTCCTATATTGATACCAGTACCATGCTGTTTTTGTTACTACAGCTCTATAGTATAGTTTTAGGTCTGGTATAGCAAAACCACCTGTTTTGTCTTTCTTGCTTAGTAATGTTTTGGCTATTCTGGGTTTGTTATTATTCCAAATGAATTTGAGAATTGCTTTTTCTATATCTGTAAACTTTGGCATTGGTATCTTGATGGAGATTGCATTGAATCTATACAGAGTTTTTGGCAGAATGTCCATTTTTATTATATTAATTCTGCATTACCAAGAGTATGGAAAGTCTATCTTCTCAGGTTATCTTGGATTTCATTCTTCAATGTCCAATAATTTTCACGGTAGAGGTCTTAGATTTCCCTTGTCAGATTAATTCCCAGGTATTTTATTCTTTTCACGGATATTGTGAATGGGACTGATTTCCTGATTTCTTCTTCTGCCCTATTATGGTTAGTGTATAGGAAACCTAATGATTTATGGGTATTGATTCCGTAGCCTGCCACTTTGCTAAATCTGTTTTTAAGTTCAGGCAGTTTTCTGGTGGAGATTTTTTTTTTTTTTATCTTCTAGATAAAGGATCATGTCACCAGCAAAAAGGGAGAGCTTGACTTCCTCTCTTCCAATTATTATCTCTTTGATTTCCTTCTCTTGCCTAATTCCTTCTGCTAGGGTCTCAAGAACTATATTGAATAAAAGTGGTGATAGTGGACAGCCTTGTCTTGTGGAACTCTTTTTCTTAACGGTGAGTTACAAGAGACATTGGGTACCAGGTAGGAGCTGAATCCTCTATGGGAAAGATGTGGCAGATGGCTCCTAGGAAAGCAGATAGAAGTGGATCAATGACTTACTTCCCAAATTTATTCAAAGTTAGCACATTAAAGTATTTTGCTTATACTGAAACTTTATTTCACCTTTTATTATATCCTGGACACATATAAGGGTGACAATTTAATTCTTTGGATTCAGCCTGATGTAAATGGACACAAATACAAAGCTGAGGTCAGGCCGGTGGAGGAGATGGGCAGGGAAAGACCCTCAAGGACTCTGTGGGGCCAGTGTGGGCTAGGAGATGCCAGGGTTGGCACAGTATAAGTGTGTGGGCCATTTTGAGACTAGATGTAAATACTCCCCATAACCTGCCATAAAGAAAAAAAAAATCTAAAACATCATGTTTCCCAAAAGACAGCAACTGAAAGCCAAGTTTTAAAGTATGGAAATTAAGAACTTTCTGTTTTTTTTGAAAATTGCATTATCCATTTCATTTGCATTGGAGAACAATCTGTTGTTTCAAACAACACAGTTTTTTTTTAAGTTGGCAATCCATGTACATGGTTGAAAAATCAAAATATTAGGAAAGAGTACATACAGAGAAGTCTTACTCATCTGTCCCATCTGTCCTCCCCTCTCTTGATCCTCACTTCTTTTATTAGTTCTGGTTTGCTGGATGATTTATCTTTACAAAATTTATTTACACATGTGCAAATAGATAAGAACAGAATATATTCTTACCCCCACTCAAAGCACTGTCTTGCATTTGTCTTCTTTAGTTAACAGGATGACCTGAATCTCTCTTTGCACCAGTACGGAAAACAGCTGCATTATAATTTGCACAGCTGCAGAGTGTTGTGTAAATGAACAAAGGTTTACCTGGATCCTGTCCAAGCTCCGCCACAGTAAGTAGCTAGGTACATTTTCATTATTGCATATGCAGATTTGACTTTAGGAAAGATACCTGGAAATGGACTTGCTGGGTCCAAAGATCAGTAAAAATGTCTTTCGGTAAATATTGCTTGATTTCCCTATAATGAGGGTAGACTGTTTCCCCTTCAATGGTGATGGAATTTTAAATTGTATTTCTTCTATTATTTTGTATTCTGTTTTTCCATGCTTATTTATTTTGCTGTGAAAAGTATATTCATGCACTTTGAATATTTTCCTGTGAAGTTATTCCTCTTTTTAATTCCTGGGAACTCTATAGACGTTTTTCATCTGTTCAGAAGAACAGTATTCATCACTGATAGGATTGCTAAATTTTTTTCCAGTTTATCATCTGGTTGACTTTGTTTCTAGTTGCTAGTCCTAAATTTTAAAGGAAATTCTATAATTTAATTTACCTTCTTTAATTTTATGGCTTCTGAATTTTTGGTCACCGAGGGTTCTTTTCCACTCTAAAGTTACTAAGAAATCCACTTATATGTTTGTCTAGATTTCATATTTATTTATGTATCTTGAATTTTAAATATTTGATATAATTGGAGTTTTATCCTCCCATGTTCCATGAGGAATAGCTCTAATTTTATCTTTCCTTCAAATGGACAATTATCCTTTTATCTATAAATCCATCTTTATTCTACTGATATTAGATGCCACCTTTATTACATAAGAAATTCTGAGTGTATTTCTGTCCATTTAAACATTTATTCTGCTCCACTGGTCTTTCTATTCATGTACTAATACCAGGTAGCTTAATTATTAAGAGGTTGTGGTTCATTTTAATATCTAGTAAATTGAATCTCTCTATATTTTTTCTTTTTGTTTTTCTAGCTGTTTTTTTCTGCACACAAACAACATACAGATATTTTTATTGGGAGAATGATAAATTTAAAGGATAACTTAGGGTCCATTGCTGATGAACAGATAAGCAAAATGGGGGGACATGTATGTAACATACATAGAGTGAAATTATTCAGCCTTAAAAGGAAAGGAAATTCTGACATGTAGTAAACATGGATCAACAATGAGGTCATTATGCTAAGTGAAATGTCAGCCACAAAAGGACAAATACTACTTGATTCTACTTCTGTAAGGAACCTGGAGTCATTTAGAGGCAAAGTGGAATGGTGGTTGCCAGGAACTACTGGGAGGGGAAAATGGAAAGTTATTATTTATTGGGCACAGAAGTTCTTTTTTGTTTTCAGAACAGTTATTTAAAAATTAAACCTTAAGAAGAGAGATGAAACATGATCTCAATTAAGTCTAAGGTCAAAGAAAGGCAAAATGAAACAGCTCCAAAACCAATTCAATCGGTAAAATTTGCATAGACACTGTCCCTACCATTAAGTAGCTTCTAAAATCTTAACAAAAGACAGCTGTTATTGGAAATAATAACGTGCCAAAGCACATTTGGAGATATAATTGCAAAAGGATTTGTTCTCACTGATAACTTTCTACCACCTTCTAATTGGTGGTTTCAGTGTCTTACTCTCTGAAGGGTCCTCTCTTTTGATGTAAGCGTACAAGTTAAGAGGATGTGGGGTTGGATGGGAATAGATGGTTCAGGAATGAACTGGAAGATGGTTTTTACTTCTGGGAAAAGATCTTGGAATATGAAAGCCTGGCACTGGCTGGGCTGAAATTTGGAGGGAAAGCACAGAGGAGGAAGCCCACTGGTCAGATGGACAGTTTCGGGGGTGGAAGAAACATGCTGCATTGGGATATCTGAATTTGCATATTGAGAGATGGGTCTTATTAGCCCTTTTGGACTCCCCTGAGAAATAGTTGTGACTGATTTAAAAATCTATCCTTATGAGTATCTGCACCTATTAAAAAAAATCAATAAATATTTTTTTAGAATTAGGTTACTCCTCCCATCCTGAGGGCATAGAATCATTGACTTCACTCCTGTTTGTGAAATGAGTTTTGAGATGAATCGACTCTAATATGCCTGATTCATGATGCATTTTAGATACAAAGAAGGGAACTGCAGCATTTCTTTTTATTTTTTGGGTCTTCCACCTTGTTCTTCTGATGACTTCCACTGTTAGTGACTTCTTCTCACTGGGAAGTTCTCAGTTAGAATGCTTCCATGTTCTATTTTCCTCCTGGGATATACCTGGACCTAAAATTACTTTAGTTATTTTTGTTTATTTCTTAGTTGTAGCTTCTCTCAAAGCTTTGATTGTAGACAAGTGTGGATATTGTCTACTTTGTCCTCTGTTCCATTTTTGATGTTCAGAAAAGTGGCACATGGTAGGTCCTTAGTAAATATTTGTTGAATACACAAGTGAAGGAAATCTGATTCTAATTCTGTATTTCTTTTGCTTTTCAATTTTATTTTAAAATTAAATTTATTTTAACTGACATATAAAAGCATAAAATTGGACATATTAATGGACACCGAGTCTTGATATATGTACACATTGTGTAATATCTTTTGCTCTCTTAATTTGCAATTTGTATCTTCCAAAATACAGGTTCTGAATATATGGTTCATTCTCATTGCAACAGATATAGAATTATATAATAGTAGATAACAGTAGTGAATTGAGTAAATGACTTTCAATTCCCTTTCATAGTTTTTCTATATCAAATAACCTCTAGTGTCATATTATATGATGATCATAATAAATAATCTCAAAGTAATACCAAAAGTTTAAAAGTTAGCGTCTTAGAGAAAGAAAAGAAAGACTATCAAAGAAAGAACAAGCAGGCTTGGTTTGTACTACAGATTGCTTCTTTTCACTTGCTAATGGTGCCCCACTTTTCTTCTTTCTGCAATTAGACTTTGATTCTCAGCACAAATTTATTATAGTTCAGTTATAAAATATATCTTTTGTTAAAATTGACCTAATATCTGCAAAGTAGTTGAAGGAAAATAATCAAAGTTAGAAAATATCTTGGTTAAAGATTTGGAGTAAAATACATTTGATTTTCAAGTAAAATTTTACTAGATTCAAAAGTAGATCTCATTAAAGCAAGAGTATTAACCCATATCTACTGAGTAAATTTAATAGACAAGACAGAACAAGATGAGGATGTCCATGTTCACAATCCTATTCATTACAGTACTAGAAATTTGAGCTGGAGCAATTAAGCAAGAGAAGGAAATAAAAAGGACAAAAATAGGAATAGAAGTCAAATTATTGCTGCAAATGATATGATTCTATACTTAGAAGTTCCAAAAAGCTACACCAGAAGACTGCTAAAGCTAATAAACAAATTCAGCAAAAGCAGTTTACATAATTAACATACACCTGAGTGTCATGATGCATGCCTGTAATCCCAGTGACTCCAGAGCCTGAGGCAGAAGGATTGCAAATTTGAGGCCAGCCAGAGTAATTTAGTGAGGCTCTAAATAACCAAGCAAGACCCTGTCTCAAAATAAAAAGTAAAAAGGACTTGGGGTGTGGCTCAGTGGTTAAGCACCGCTGGGTTCAACATCTGGTACCAAAAATAAAATAAAATAAATACAAAAATCAATAGATTTCCTATACACCAATAATAAATCAGCTGAGAAAGAAATCAGGAAAACAATCCCATGCAAAATAGCCTCAAAAATAAACAAAAACAAACTAGGAATAAATCTAACCAAGGAAGTGAAAGACTTCTACAATAAAAACTAGAGAACACTGAAGAAAGAAAGCGAAGAAGACACAAGAAGATGCAAAGACCTCCTATGTTCATGGATAGGTAGAATTAATATTGCTAAAATGGCCATACTACCAAGAGCAATATTCACATTCAATGTACTACCCATCAAAATACCAATGATATTCTTCACAAAACTAGAAATAACAGTCCTAAAGTTCATTTGGAAAGATAAAAGACCCAAAATAGATAAAACAATTCTAAGCCAAAAATGCAATGCTGGAGGCATCATGATACCTGACTTCAAATTATACTACAGAGCTATAGTAACAAAAACTGCATAGTACCAGCATAAAATAGACACATAGACCAATGGAACAGAACAGAACACACAGAGACAATCATTCAATCTTTGAGAAAGGTGCCAAAAGCACATTGGGGAAAAGATAGCTTTTTAAACAAATGATGCTTGGAAAACTGGTTCTACAAATGTAGAGGAATGAGTCTAGACCCTTATCTCTCACCCTGCACAAAACCAATTCAAATAGATCAAAGATCTAGGAATTAGACCAGAAACTTTGCAACTCCTAGAAAAAAGTCGTAGGGTCAACACTCCAACGAAAGGGCACAGGTAATGATTTTCTCAACTGGACTCCTGCAGCTCAGGAACTAATACCAAGAGCTAATAAATGGGATGGCATCAAATTAAAAGTTTTCTGTACAGTAAAGGAAACAATTAAGAATGTGAAGAGAGAATCTATGGAATAGGAGAAAAACTTTGCTAGTTATTGTTCTGACAGAGAATTGATATCCAGAATATAAGAAGAACTCAAAAACTTAACACCAACCCCCAAATAATCCAATTAATAAATGGATAAATGAACCAAAAAGAAGAAATATAAATGGTCAACAAATACATGAAAAATGTGCAGCATATTTTGTAATTAGAGAAATGCAAATCAAAATTACACTGAGATTTCATCTCCCTTTAGTTATGATGGCAGTCATCAAGAATATAAGCAATAATAAATGCTGGAGAGAATGTGGGAAAAAAAGGAACTATTTTACACTATTGGTAGACTTGTAATTAGTACAACCACTATGGAAATCAGTGTGGAAGCTTTTCAAAAGACTAGAGATGGCATCACCATATGACCCAGCAATACCACTCCTTGGAATTTATCCTAAAGAATTAAAGTCAGCATGCTAGAGCAGTACATGAATACTCATGTTTATGACAGTGCAATTGAAAATAGCCCAACTATGGAATCAGCCTAGGTGCCCAGCAATGGATAAACGGGTAAAGAAAATGTGGTATATATACACAATGGAGTTTTATTTGGCCATAAATAAGATTGAAATTATAGCATTTGCAGGAAAATGATGGAACTTGAGAACATATGTTAAGCAAAATAAGTCAAGCTCAGAAGGTCAAGGGTCTTGATGTTTTCTTTCATATGTGGAAACTAGAGAGAAAAAAGGAAAAGAAAGATGGGGGATGGTCTCATAATATTGAAGAGCGATCAGTAGTGTAGAGGAAAGGGACCAGGGAGTGGGAAATCCTGGGGAATAATACTGACCAAATTATACTGTTATATCATGTGCATGTACAAATATGTAACAATGAATTCCACCATTATGTATAATTATGATGCACCAATAAAAATAAGGAAAAAATAAAAAATTGAGGGATGAAAATAAAATAGGCATTTAACTCAAGATTCTAGAGAAAAAGGCAATAAAGTACATGAAAAAGAGGAGAAAGGAATAAATAAAAAAAGAACATAAAAATTAAGGTATTTGAAAGCAAATATATAAACTTGAAGGTAAAAGTTAACAAGTTTGATTAGGTCAAAATCAAAGACTTAACTAGGCATTATGGTGCATACCTGCAGTAGTTACAGGTTCTTGGGAGGCAGAGGCAGGATTGAAAGTTCAAGATGAGCCTGGGCAACTTAGCAAGATCCTGTCTCAGGAAGGAAAAAAAAAAAAAAAGGAAGAGTTTTTTTTTTTTTTTTAAGGAAACAGCTTAGACAACGTGAAGAGACACATAAGAGAAAGTGTTTGCAATATTTATCATAAATGGTAATGTCTAGCAAATACAAGAAACTCCTACAAGTGAATGACAACAATACCAGCCACCATCACAAATGAAAAGTGAAATAAATGCCTAGGAAGAAAAATGAGCAAGTATTCCAAGAAGCAGAAAGCAAGCGAGAATATGAATAGATGCTCAACCACAAGCAATCCAGTGCTTCAGCGAAAATCACGAGGAACCATTTTATTCCCATCAAATAGTAAATAATTAGAAAAACAGATACTGCTGAGTTTTACCAAGGACATGCAGAAATGAAAACTGCCTTGCCCTGTGGGTGGAAGCGTAATTGGTGCATTCATTTGGGGAGGAGTGGCATGTATTAACACTCTGTAAGATAGCCAAGCTTCCCCTGGATGTAACCACAGCTAGGGAGTAGAATTGACCCTGTAGGGAAGATCGTTTCCAGCACCCTAACAAGGGTGGACTTGGCAAAGACCTTCCCATGGGATGCACAATGTCACGCAGTCTAGGCCTCAGCACTCTTCCAGAGAATGGGGCTTTGTAGTTGGTATCGATTCCCCTCACCCTTCGTTGTTCCTGTATAGATTCCTCAGAAACTCTCACACAGTTGCTTACGGGTTGTATTACAGGATAGGCATTGAAGCAATATACAGGGTAGCAGGTGTTAATCCCTAGGGGTATGGATGAGTAGAATATCATGCCTGTATACCAGGGAATACTACAGGCTGTTAGAAGATATGGTCTAGATGAACATTAAGGTAGGATGCGTCATGGTCCTCCAAAAAAGCCCTATCCTCATTCCTTGAACCTGTGCAGCTGCCATTAAGTTGGTCTTGAGATGGAGATTATCCTGGATTACCCAGGTGGGCCCAGTGAAGAGGGAGGCCGTATGATCAGTCAGTGGTATGAGATGTGAGGAAGGAAACAAGAGCCTGGAAGAAAGCAAGGAGTCAGGGGTCAAGGAGGGCAGTCGGCCCTCCAGAGACAAGCAGTTCTGTCCAACCTAAACTTCTGCCTGGTGAGGCTGATTTTGGTCTGATCTCCAGAACTGTAAGAAAATATTTTTTGTTGTTATTTGAAGTCATAAGTTTGTAAAAGTTTATTATAACTGGAATAGGACCCTATTATAAGTATATAATATGGATAGAGTTTAAGATCACAGAGTTGGGTGAAATAAATTTTAGAAAAAGATTTTATAGGGAGCTGGAGAGGTGGCTCAGCAATAGAGTGCTTGCTTGGCATGCATGAGGACCTGGGTTTGAACTCCAGCACCACATACACAATTAAGTGGAGGAGAAACAAAAACCAAATGAAAAAATAAAATTATGTCTCTCTCTTTAAAAAATTATACTTTTTCTAGAATACACACAATCCAAGAACTGGAAGAAGTCTATGCAGGAGAAGGGAATGCAAGTGGGGATTGTGGTAAAGTGAAATAATAATAAAGATGGTCTTGTACAGAACAGTTATAACAATGGATAAAGAAGCAGAGTGTGACTTATATCTCTATACCTCAGATCCCCCATGACATTCCTATCAAATTAAAAAAAGAAAGAAAGAAATGGAGTGGAATTGGTACAAAAATACTTAAGTGTTTCTGTGAAGAAACTACTAAATAAGTCATTCTCTGGGATCTGTGTATGACCTTGGAGAAAAGGGAGAAAACAGCCAGACATGGTGGCATATTCCTGTAATCCCCGCTACTTGGGATGGGGCTAGGATAGAAGGATTACAAGTTCAAGGTCAGCCTGGACCACTTAGCAAGGCCATGTCTCAAAATAAAATATTAAAAGAGCTGGGGATGGAGTTCAGTGGTAGAGTGCTTCTGGGTTAGATCCCCAGTACCACCAAAAAACAAAACCAAACCAGAAACAAATCAATAAACACACAGCACCGCATCACTTGGTGTGAGAAATGGGTTTTGACCAAAGAGAATTCTTAGAAATTAAATACCATTTATGACATTAAATACATAAATTGAATATTTAGATGAAATAAACACTTTTTGGGGGAGAAGGAAGAAATTGTAAATTATCAAAATTGACTTAAAATATGGCTTAAAAAGCCAATTAGATAGAAAACCCATAGATAAATTTAAAATATTGTCCAAAATTTCATCTTCCTAAATGTACATTCTGGTATTTTTGAAGCATTAATTCTATCAATCGCTTGTAAAAAGAGATGATGTCTGTGCTATTTAATCACTTTCAAAACAGAAAATGATGGAAGCCTTCTGTCTACCTCCAAATAATAAGCTAAGATTAGTGGTGTGGTTAAGAGGAATCTGTTTTCAGGAATCAGGTGACTGTTTCCCAAGCAGGCATGTTCCACTTTCAAATGGGATGCTCTCGAGCAAGTCCCTTAATATCCCCTGGCCTTATGGCCTCATTTGCCTACCAGGTGCTTAATAAGTATTGCTGTCATCTCTGTCTTTTGCTTTCCCACCTGTATTAGTTGTTTTGTTGCTGTGACCAAAAAACCTGATAAGAACAACGTAAAGGATGACGAGGTTATCTTGGTTCTTGGTTTTGGGAATGTTTTTCTACGGTCAGCTGAATTCATAGCTCTGGGCCTGAAGTGAACATCAGTGCAGGATGGTTCCCCATTTTCCTACTTCTTCAATCCAAGGCAGACTCAGCCTTTGTAACTTTCATAGGTTTGGGATTAAGAGAAGACTGGGCTGACCATTAAATACCAACACTGCTCCCTAGCACTCAAAGTTCCCTCCTCCCCATCCTGTTCATCTCAGCCCCAGATAGCTCCACTTCCATGTAAAGAATTCTACTTTTAATCCTGCCAATCTTTCCAGTTCTAGACCAGGGTTTCCCATTCCAGTGACTATGGACACCTGGGAGGTTACAGGCAGCAGTTGCAAGGGATTGGAGAATCCTTTTATATACCAAACATTGTTCATAGGTTGAGTATCTCAAATACATGCGCTGCCTTTTCTTCCAAAGGAAACTTCTGTCAGTCCAGGTTTAATCAAGAGACAAAAACCATGTGGTAATGTAAAACAGGAGGATGTTTAATATGAAGAATTATTAAATGACTACATAAGAGTAGCTATAAAAATGTAAGGAGAACTTCAAAGGCTATCCTAGGATTGAGGGAGAGGTCCCCAGGACAACTTGGGTTGTCCTCCCAAAGGATGGAATCTAGATCTTGATGGAGAAGATGTGTTTACAGCCCCCCATATATCAGAAAATGTCACTGCTTGCCAGGCCTGGCAGGTGCACAGGGCTGGGCCACCACTGGGCATGTAAGGGCCAGGGGCCCGGAGTGCCTGCATTGCAAAGCTGTGAGAATGTGGTCATAGGCCCAGGAACAGGCTATGGCTGGGACAGGGCTCTGCTGGATGCCCACCCCACAGGACCACCGACAGTTATATGCAGGAGCAAGAACAAGCAAAACCTGGCACACCAGAATCAGGAGGAGATGCTGCCTTCCTCCTGCCATGTTCCTCACAGCTCGCCATGGTGCTCACAGTAAAGGATAAAGGCTTGAAGGGTCCAGGCCTTTTTTGTAGGGCAGCTACAGAGGGAATTTGAAACTGAGGGGCAATAAATTGGAAACTGGCATAGTACTTTTAAAATTAGTGAAATATGGGCTGGAGCAGTGGCTCAATGGTTTCGGCGCTTGCCTGGCAAGCACAAGGACCTGGGTTCAAACCCCAGCACCATGTACACAACTGAGTGTTGGAGCAACTAAGGCCATGTGAAAAACTCAATAAAGTTGTTTCTCTCTTTCTCTGTCTCTCTCACTGTCCCTCTCTCTCTCAAAAAAAAATTAGTGAAATAGAAATTTATTTCAAAGCTCTATTGATTCCTGGTTGATTTTCACTGGTATATATTTCTCAATTATGTTATTATAATATAATTTATTATTATATATTTATCAATGAGCAGATACAAAGGTGACAATAATTAGCCTGTGGGGGTGGGTCCACAAGACACTTTGATGTTAAATACAAGTTCTTCTCCTTGAAAAGACAGAAATAGGCTGCTCTAGCACACTTCCATCCTGAACCCCAGGTGATGCCCACCTGTTGGCTTGACTCAAAAATAGCGCCCTTCCCATCTGTCTGTCAAGTTTCTGTAACTCTTAAGTAGTTCACAATAGTGTGAATGATTTGCATAAATTATGGTGGTGACTTCTGGGCCCCTGTGTATCACCTCTTGGACTTCTGGGTCTCAGGATGCAATTGACTTCTGAAAATACCTGACCTTTCTGCAAACTACCTGTTAATTTGTCTCAAAAACCAGTCTGGACTTTTTGTCCTTCTCATGAGCTGGGACAATAGATTAAATGAGTAAATGAATGATGTCCAAATGCTTTCTGCATAGTTCTGAGGATTATCAGAAAGAACATATATACAGCATATGGGAAAGTATCTCTGATAGCATAAATCATCCTAATTACAATTGCTAATCATGGCATAATTTTAAATAAGGTCTGTGAATTTCAGATTTTATTTGAAAATTGGTATTTTTTTAAAACAAGAGATTTCTACTTTTATAACCAAGCTCAGTGATAATTAAAATATTAAAAAATTCTGTGGCATTTGCATTATACGGAAGATTCTGTCATTGTACTCTACTTGCTTACAAATCCATGTCTAAACATTACAACCACAGTGACATGCAGTCCCAAATGCTCTATCACCTGGTCAGGAAGAGGAAAACTGTCTCACATCGTACCTGAGAACTCTGACCTAAATGGCATTTCTTCTAGGATGTAGCTTGGAGTAGGGGAGAGGTGATCAGGAGGAAGAACTAAGAGCAAAAGTTAGTTTAATTTAAAATGAAACAAGTAAGTTAATGAGCCGGCTCACTTTGCAGGTTGAAATTTTACCTTAAGCCCGTCTTTTCAGTAGAAGAAAAAGAAGAAGACAACTCTGGGATACACATTGTGAAACTCCTAATGGCGGTGTGATACTTTAATTTGGTTAAAAGACATGACAATATAAGTCAGTACAACCTTTGGCTGACACAAATAAGGAGTTATGCTTAAGTGCACCAAAGCCTTCCCATGAGCCACTTGTTTTTGATTTTAATAAGGCTCCATCTCTCTAAGTGGATTACCGGTAAATTCTTTTGCTGGTTTAATACTAGAAAACAAATGGGAACTTTGAGGTTTTCCCCCCAAAGATGGCTATTTCTAATATCAAGATTGTCACACAAATTTGGAGGATGGGAACATGGTGCTAAAAGAAGGTTTCAGAAAAAAAGTTTGAAGTGAGGAAGTAGCATGAAAGAACTCATGCTTAAAGAAGATTTTCATAGACGGACACTGTCTGCAGCTACTCAGCCTAACAAGCCTGTGTAGCAATTCAAGTGTAAAAGTTTTCAGAAATTATACTCATCAAGCCTCTTTCTAATAAATGAGTAAGCAGCCCTACAGATTACAGGGGGACTTGTCTGAAATCTCCTACTGGCTGTTGGAAGAGTTGTCTGGAGACTGGCTTGAGAAGTTTTGTCTCCTGTTCATTTTGCCAAACTTCACCAAAAGTTAGAACTAACACGGCACTTGAATTTTGAATATTTGACTGGTAATAATAATTGTTTTTATGGAATCTAAAGAGTTACAAATCCCAGGGAAATGTTTCCTGCTTGGAATTCCAGTTGTAAATAATTCTGTTGTTAAATAAGGTCTGTGAATTTCAGATTTTATTTGAAAATTGGTATTTTTTTTAAACAAGAGATTTCTACTTTTATAACCAAGCTCAGTGATAACTAAAATATTCAAAACTAAATATAAAATAACTAAATAAATAAATAAATAAAAATAACTAAAATATTCAACAAATTCTGTTGTCTAATAAAATCTCTGTACAGGTCTTTTTATTTTTCCAAATGTACTCAATTTGTTTATTAACCAACCTTAGCACAACGTAAGTTGCTTAGTTACTCTGTGTCTCAATTTCTTTTGTAAAATAGAGAAAAATAATAGTATCTACCTCATCAGGTGGTTATAAAGAACAGACTAATTAATATGTGTGAAGTATTTAGAACTGTGCCTGGCATACAAGTGTCATACAAATTTTAGCAATTTTTAGGGACTTTGTTGCAAGAAGAGAGTTTTTGTTGAGTCTTTTTGTTGTCCTAATCTGAAAAGTTCACAATCCCAGAGTCTGCTTTTTACAACCAGCTGTAAGGTCCTGCAGTGAATTACCTTTTCAACAACCAAACAGGGAGCCTCCAAAATCAGGTGGTGTAGGGAAGGGTCTAGGAACAGAAAATGTTAAAGGGATGCCCATGGGGGTCCTGCGGCCAAGAAAGTAGGGAGATTAGAGGGGGAGGGCCATTTCAGGAACATGCAGAATCTTTTGGTGCCAAGGAATATGTGTGTGTTTCTGCCAACACACTCCATCTGCAGTTTTCCAGGTATCCAGAAATGGTATCACAATTACAAATGAGCAGTTATATTTTTTGATGCCCAAGTCTCCAACACCTGAGTAAAAGTTCTGCATCTCCAATAGTTCACTGGGCATTTAGCTTGGATATGCAGCCATCCATCCAGCATACTGCAAGTTCCCTTTCTGGTAGTCACCTCTGTCTAAAACCCTTGTTCATGTCATTGGTAACATTTTTCATCCAATCATTCAGGCATAAGATCTGCACTTAATTGCAACTCTCAGAATTCAAGCTTGAATGTGCTCTATGGGACATTGAATAGGCTATTTCTATTTTTTATTTTTGTTTCCTTATCTGTAATTGTAGCTAACTTTAACTACCTCATAATGGCTGCTAGAAAAAAGAATACTATTATAGTACCGAGAGCTGATAATAAACATGTGGTATTGGAATTAGTAATAATATAAGAACATAGTATAGTAATAGTGACTAAGATTTATTGAGGGTTTAGCATTTTCTTATTTAATGCTTATAACCACTCTATGAAATAGGCTGTATTTTTTTATCATTAGGTCACAGAATTTTAAAATGGGGTTTATAGAGACTCATACATTATTCAACACATGTTTACAGATACTTTCCTGAGAAGCTTGAGACTTACCAGTACATAAGACAAGGTCCTTGCTTTAGTGAAACTTACATCTTAGTAAGAAAAATCAATTCAACAACACAAAAAGTCCTGTGAAGTAAACAGTGGAGTTGTGGGAGGAAAATCGGTGGGTCAGCCTAGACTGGATACAGTGATTAAAGAAGGCATCTTAGCCCGGGAAAGCACTGCAGGGCACGGGCCAAGGACTCCAGACAGAAAGGAGCCGGCCTGCCTGGGAGACTTAGGCAGGCAGTTGCTGGAAAAAGCAGGTGTGAAAGGGGTGGGGGAGAGCTTTTGGGAGAGACCTGGAGCAGGAAGATTCCTGAGCACCCTGGCAAGGAGCTCAGAGTTTGTTCTCATGAGATGGGAAGACTAAACAGTGAAAGCTGACTAGTGAGTGACTGGTCAAAATTAAAAATTTAAATATCCTTCTAGCTTCAGGTGGTGAAAGGCTTGTAAGGGTGGCAGAGAGAGCAGGAAGAGCAGATGGGCAGCCTCTGCAGCAGTCAAGGCAGAAGATGGGGCTTGGGCTAAAGGAGCAAGTGGAGATGGATGCAGGACACAGGGGGCATTTGTTTAGTGAGAGCCCTTGTGGCTGGCCAGTGGATGTGGAGCAAAGGGAGAGAAGGGGAGATCCAGAAAGAGGCTTCTAATTTAAGCAAGTGGATAAATAAATAATTGAGTTGGGAGGACTAGAGTGGCAACAGGTTTTGAGAAAGAACAGAATCTGCAAAGAAGAGCAGGCATGCAAATGACGAGGTCAATCAGAGGACTGCAGAGGAGCATTTGGATGAGGTGGAAATATGAGACTGTTTGCATATACATGGTGCTTAGAACTTTTGACCTGTGGAGAAAACTGAGAAGAGGAGGCAAGTCTGGTCTGAGCCCTGAAAAAAACCCAAATTTCTGAAGGGCAGGCAGCGGAAAAGCATCTAGAGATGTGAGCAGAGAAACTTTTCCCAGTTCACCCAGTTGGTAAAGAGCTGAGTTGTGTGGTCACTGGTGCAGTTTCGGAGTTCTGCAGTCGCCCCTGTAGAGCGCCCCCTCTCTGCAGTCTGAATTACTGCAACAGCCTCTTCCACCTCAGACTCAGTCTGACAGCAAGGCAAGCTTTGATGGTCTCCTTCCTACTTCTCCTTTTTTTTTTTTTTTTTTAAATATTGGTGCATTAGATTTGTACATAATGATGGGATTTGTTGTCACATATTCATAGATGCACACAGTACAGCAATATAATTTGGCCAATACACCCCTCCACTCTGTTCCCTGCCACCTCCCTCCTCCCGTTCCCCAGGTCCCTTGACTCTCTTTCCTGGTTCTATATTTTTCCTTAAATATCCTACTTCTCCTTCTTGATGCTCCTACACATTCTGTAACTTACAAACTTATAGATGCTTACAGGGTGTTATTTTATGCAATAGCTGTCGCCACCACAACATATGTTCATTCACTCAACAAATATTCAGTGCTTGCTGAGCATCAGGCCCTACCATTCAAGCCCTGGAGGAGACTCCAGAGAACAAAACAGACGGAAGTCCCTGCGCTTGTGGCCATTTCTCTATTCCATTTTTCTCGGAGCCCTCCCCATAGGTCATATTCAGTTCCACCCCCACAAATGTTCATTCTGTCCTCCTCACTCTTCTTCCCCTGCCGCTTATTCAAATCCTCTATTTCCCTAGAAGCCAGCCAGTCTTAAAATAACACGGTATGTTACTGCATATGAGCTCTGATCAATCTAAACATAAACTCCACCTTCGCACCTCTGCTCCCTCTCACAGAGATATGGACCTGCCTATACAGAAATTGAGAGAGCTTCATTCAGACACCAACATAGAAGCCTTTGTAGAGATATCCCGATCCCATACACATACCTATGAAAAGGGCAGGAGCCCAGAAGCAGAGGTTTATGAGCCTCAGCTTTGGTGAGTGAATTTATGGTACACATGGGTGCTGAAGGAAGAAGGAATGGGGGGCTATGGGAGATGAAGGAGAAGGTAAATGAAGGTGAGCAAAACAACATCAGAATGGTAAACCCAGCAGGTCCACCTAAGGTTCCAGGGGTCTTCTGAGATCCTATGCCTTTCCTACTGCCAAGATGTTGACACAGCGATTACCACATTTCTCCTGAGCCCCAGCTCAAGGGAAGGTCAGTTTATCTCCAGCAAGTACAGGCTATATTAGGGAAATTTCTCAGGGTGTTAACCTATTTAGAACTAAAGCCTCCTCAGCCATGTAGATTAGTCTAATGCTCTTCCGTGAGGCCACATAGATAATTCCCTCATATGCTTTTTCCTACTGCTATCAAACAACTCCCATTAGCACAACTGACATGACCAAATAGTGAATTATGATTTAACCTTCACAAAGGATCATCTACGTTAAGGAACAGGGGGACACGGATGAGTTTCCTTATAGTCCAGCAGATGGAGCTATAGCCTGGAAGCTCAATAGGCTTCCATGTCTGATGCCCACCCCCAAAAAACACAATCAAACAAAACAAACAACAAACAAACAAAAAAGCAAACAAAGACACAAGAAGAGGTGAAGGGGGAAGAAGAATTATAAAAAAAGAAGGAGGAGGAGAAGGAGGCACTGGAGAAGAAGATTGTTTGGTATAGAATTATTCTGTGCCTATCCAAGTACCTGTCAAATATCTGACCCACAGAACAAATCAATAGTGAATGAATACATGTGACATAATTTGATGTCTAGGCTGTAGTTGGAGATTAGAATAGAATTTTCCCTTCTTCATTCTGCTTTGCTTTTCTCTCCTGTCGCTTTGATCATTTGTGTATTCATATCCTTTGGACACCTAACCCTCATTACATGTCATGGAAAAATTCTGTGAAACTTGCCTGCAGGGTCAAACTGGTGTCACAGGGAGATGGTGGGAGAGGCCTGTGATAAAAATAGTCCAATGGAGAT
Source organism: Aplodontia rufa (assembly GCA_004027875.1). NCBI lineage: Eukaryota > Metazoa > Chordata > Mammalia > Rodentia > Aplodontiidae > Aplodontia > Aplodontia rufa. The sequence continues at coordinate 74,226 of PVKS010003756.1, read as the reverse complement.
TCCCACCTGTTTCCCAGTCTCTGATATGGGCTCTGGGCAGTGTTTCTTGAAGTGTTTCCCCAGCATTCAGAATCATCTGGATTGTTTTTCAAAAAGTCAGATCCCCAAGCCACACCCCTCCCAAATATGGTTCAGAGCTTGTAGGCTCAGGCACCCAAAGTGGTTCTTCTGTAAAACCAAGTTTGAAAATTCTGCTTTCAGGTAAAGGAGAGCCAGCAATGTCTGATCCACATCCTGAAATCTAAGGACTACTCTGAAGGCTCTGAAAAGTGCAAATTCTTCATAACACATTTTGGGATCAAGACCTGACCCATGAAGTGACATGAAACTGTCCATGAATTTTTTTATTGTGTATAATGTGAACAGTCACACACTTTGCCTCAGAAATATTAATGTGTTTGATTAGAGAGTATTGCCCCCAACCCTCCTAGGGGTGTGATGGGATGTGTGGCAGGAACTTCAAATTGTCTTCCTAAAATTCAAAGACTTTTTGAATTCAAAAACATACGTGGCTTCAACAGTTTCAAGTACAGGTCACCTGAACTATGTTCTCATGTCTATCTGTAGGTGGTACTGAAAGCAGGTATATTTGGGTCTGATGATTTAAAAAAATTTTTAAATGCCTAATAAAATAGTATTGGATTAGGAACCAGGAGACTTCACCTTTTGAATCTCAATTCTCACCTCTGTAAATGGTAAGGATGTCACTTAAAGCCTTCAGTCTAAACTTTTGATTTTCACACCTTCTTGCTCTCTTAAGAAATGTTTGACACTACTTATATAAAGATTGGATTGTGCTTTTATTATGATCATTAAAATTTAAAAAGATAAAATTATTTCTCTGTCTTAGATTTTCAGACAGATTTATGACTGATATTTCTCTCTGTGCTGTGAACGGTCAGTTGTCCAGGTTCTAGAAAGGAATTGATAAATTGTTGTGTTCAGCAAAATTAATATGAAACTACTAGATTAAAGAAGTAGCCGTGAACTCCGGGAAGTACAATGGAACACTGTGGAAGAAATTGTTTATGTTAATCATACAGAACCAAAGAAATGTATAAGAGAGCTAAAAAACAAAACAAAACAAAACAAACAAACAAACAAAAAAAAAACCCTTCCAATACCAGCTTAGAGCTTCATTAGTCCAGGGGCAGTGAGTGCCTTTAGCTCCATCCTACTGGCTCACAAGTGCGTGTGATTTGGGGTCTCTCTTTGTCCCTCTGTGTAGGAATTAATATTTAAGTAATCACCCTAAAGCCTTATCAAGTTCTAAAGGAAGATAATGAAACATTTCCTAAATTTAAAAACATCCATAAATACGAAACAGAACAAAACAGTGAGCTCCAAGCTTCCCTGACAGAAACGAGTGGAGCTGTGTCACCCACATTATACATGTTGATATTCTCACCACCAGAGCCTTATAGTGTGTCCTTATTTGGAGATGGGGATTTTAAAGAGGTAATCAAATAAAAGTGAGGTCATTGGAATGGGCTTTAGTCCAATATGACTGGTTTTATTATTTAAAAGGAAGATTTGGATACAGACATGTTCAGGGAAAACACCTTGTGAACATGAAAGTGGCTGTCTATGAGCCAAGGGAAAGGCCTGCAGCACAGCCTCCCATCAGAGGCCTCACAAGAGACCTACTCTGCCAACACCTTGATCTTGGAATCCCAGCTTTCAGAATTGTGAGACAGTAAGTTTCCATTGCGTGATCCAGTTTCTATTATAAATTGGATCTGGAATGGCCCTCAAAAGATTCATGTGTTGAAGACTTGGTCTCTAAGTGCTGCAAAGTTGAGAGGTGGACTTTTAGGAAATGATGGTGTCTTGAGGACTCTGATGCCATCAATGGATCAATCCACAGAGAGCTTCAGATTTAAATTAGTTGATGGACACTGGAGGAGATGGGATCTAGTTTAAAGGAGTAGATCCTTGGGGGACTATATTTTGTCCCAGGCTCTTTTCTCTGTCTCTGTCTCCTCTGTTTCTCTGCTTCTCACTGGCCCTGAGCTGAGCTGCTTTCCTCTGTCACATCTTTCTGCCATGATGGAGCTGGATGACCAAGGGTTTAATCCTCTGAACCCATGAGTCAAAATAATTGTTTACTTCTTCAAAGTTCTTTATGTCACATATTTTGGTGATAGCATGAAGGCTGATACATCTGTTATGGCAATTTTGGCAAAATAACAGATAATATCTAGTCCAATAGCAAAAGGAGATATCTATGATCTCTTGAGTGCCTATTTCACTACTGGTTTCACTTATACCCTTTTATTTTTCATGAGCTTCAATTTTTAAATTTTTTTCTTCTAGTTAAAATTTTTTTTTATCCTACCAGCTATATCTTTATAAGGTGCCTGATATTCCTTTTAGGTTTAGAAATGATATAAATTGGTAAATAAAGATGATCTGGTCTTGAGCACATTTAGCTCATACATGGTTGATATAAAACAATTAAATAGCAAACTATGGTAAAACAAACTAACTAGCAAAATACAACTTTCCCGTACCACCAGAGGAGGAGCTGTGAGCGATGGTAAGCCTTAATTTTATAGAACAAATGATTTTTTTTACTCTGGAAAAGAATTCTTCAGGTAGTATGCCACTTTAAAGTGACATCAAGTCCCCAAGAGGTCCAGTTTTCTTCAACTTTTCATGCAACTGAGCAGAGAGAGGGAACACATTCCTAGATAAAGGGTTGTGGCGGGAGTTCATGAAGTGCATAAAGGAGTAAGCAATGAGAATTACCATTTATGGAGCATCTGCTGTTCACCAAGTACTCTGCTGGACATTTGTTAAATGACAGACCACTTAATCCTTGCAAGGAGATATTTCTAGCCCATAAATTAAAATTAAAAAGTACATAGCTCAGAAAAGTAAAGCTGTCTAAGAGCAGGCTGTTAGTAAAAAGTCGAGCTAAAGATTTGATAGAAATCTGACTCCAAGATCCATCCCTCTGCTCTGCCTCACACGTTGCTGGACTCTCTTCAGTATACATTAGGTTCTCCAATTTCTATAGATTCATACTGATAATGAGTTTTACTTTAAATTTGAATATTTAGAAGTTCTAGGCTCAAAGATCAAAAAGGATCAGTACTTAGTATAAAAATATATAAAGAATACAAAAAGAAATATCTATACCTTAATAGATCAATGTGGCATGTAAAACGTGTAAGAGGAGTAAGGAAAATATTCTAAATCATAACAATGAAATTAGAATGACTCCAGACTACAGTTTTCACCAATTCCTCAATGAGAAGAGGTTAGAAATTAATTTCAGAACCACTGTCATGCTAAATGTAGATAGTTGTTCTCTCTTACAAGAACACATAATTTCCCAGATAAAGTTTTTATTCTGTAGCCTACCTAGCAGATACGTGTAGCTATAGACTCCGTTCTGGACAGTGGATGTAAGTGGAGATACTCCTGCCATGGTTGACTGTGTTCATAAAGGGAACAGACGGGTCCACCTGTCCTTTCTACTCCATCATTCTGCTGGGAAGCTGGTGTGATAGAAGCTAAATCAGTCATTGTGAACTTTCAGATAGAAACCAATTATCAAGGGTGAAAGAGCAAATAATAATAATAAAAGTCCTTAAGAATGAGGAGCTAATTCACCAGCCTGGATCACCCACATGTACTTTCATATCAGAGAGAAATAAATTATATACTTTCAATGCAATGGTTCTTTTGAATCTCATTGTTACTGCAGCCAAGTCAATATTCTAATAGGCTATATTACAACTAATAAGTAAACAAACCACTCCATTTCCCAAATATTCTAAATTTGAGTGTATGTAAAATTCTTTAAACAGAATTATATACCTTATTTCAGTATTAATTTTGTGGTCCAGTTGCTCCCAACAATTAGAGATATTTAAATATTAGGGATATATTCCCTTGGTTCCTGTGCTCTTCACTGAAAAGTCTATCAAGGGATTTTTGCTTCTTAGATTGTCCTAAAGGAATCTGAAGTTTGTTTAGGAACCCTGACTCATTTGTTTTCAGTGTAGGATAGGGGCCATTGGGAAAGTAAAGGCACCATGAGGCTGATTTGATGTTTATTAGTGATTTTGTTCAAGCCCAAATAGTCCAAAATGTGAACGGAAATTTCTGCCAAGATCTGACCTATAGGGGCCTTTGGAAATTGGGCAAGGTGTTGGATCAGAGGTTTCTCAGACATGTCTGAGGTTTTTAGAGATAGTAATTGGCAACTTCCGGAAAAGGTGTATGTGTTTGTGTGTGAGGTGTTATAACCAGAATTCCCCTATGATCCCCTTTCCTAAAATAGGTTTTAGAGAAGATGTAGGAGGAGTCCCCTTAAACCACTAAGAAGTCTCAGTTACAAAACTTATGACTTATTGGTGAGCACATGGGGTCAACACATTCAAGCCCCATAATCCATTTTAACAAAAAGAAGAAAAATGAAAGGGCATTTATCCCATTTCTATGGATGTTTTAACAGCCTGTTGCACTAAGAAAAGCAACAGGAAACTTATCATGGATTTAAAGCACAGTTAATTTCAGGTAGAATAAGGCATTTGCAGAAGTCTCTTGAGTTCTTTGTCTACATATTATGTATGCCATAACAGAACACAAAAGGCCAGCCTCACTTAATGGATGCAAGAGTCAGGCTAGATGGGATGGGAGAGGCCGGCAGACCACCTAGGCATATTAGCTGGTGCCAAAAAGATGGGCCAGGTCACTGGCAAAATTACCTATGAGGAAGGAGATATTAAGTTACTGGGCTTTCGGGTTTTGTTTGCTTGTTTTGGTTTCCACAAAGAAAGAACTAAGAAGAAGAAAATCATAGAGTTCACTGAATTAAAGAAAATATCAATAAAGAAGTATTGGAGACTACATAAGACTACAAAAAATGAGAGAAATCAATCAATCAAAATAAAGTAACAATAACTGACACATATCATCATCTTAAAGAAGCTTGGTAAACTGTAAGAGATCATAGATAACTAAACAAAAATCAGGAAAAAATAGCATATGAACAAAATTAAAAGTTCAACAAAGAGATCAAAACTGGGAAAAGGAATCAACAGAGAATTTTGGAACTGAAGAACACAATTATTGAAGTGAAAAATTCAACAGAGAGGGACTAGACCCTGGACAATGAGAAAGTTGGTCTATTAGCATGTGTTAAACCCAGATAAGATGTAATGTTTTACAGCCTAATACTTTTTTTAGAGATATAGTGGGAAGGGGAAGGGTGGGATAAGGGAGGGTAATTGGGGGGGCACTCCTGGGGGTAATTGCAATATCCAGAATATATACACATTTTATATTATTTTGTTAAAAACTTGTATGGTTGTTCAAAAATAAAAAATTTAAAAAAATAAAAAAAATTTAAAAATTCAATAGAGAGTTTTAATAGCAGATTGATCAAGCTGAAAAAAAGAATCAGTGAGTTGAAAGAAAGATCATTTTGGGAAGATGACGTGTCAATGCATGTTCATGAACTGTCCCTCTCTGGTGAAGGATTTTGATAGTGGAGGAGGCTATAACATATATGGTGGTGGAGGCATGTGGGAAATCTCTGTACTTTCTTCTTATTTTTGCTGCACTAATGAGGTCTTTAATAAATTTAAAGAAAAAGAAAAAAACCCCACAGGTCTTTTATGGCTTGAATATGAGGTGCACTCACCTCATCTCCAGTTTGAATGGCCTGATTGGGTGGTAATGATAGGCAGGTGGGGCACAACTGAAGAGGTGGGTCACTGGGGGCCTGCCTTGGAAGAGTTAATCTTCCTTGTAATCTCTTTGCCCTTCTTTCTCTCTTTATCTGCTTCCTGGCTGTCATGTCCTGAGCTGCTTTACTCTGGCACACTCTTCTGTCATGATGTTTTGTCTTACCTTAGGCCTAGCTTATGGGATCAACTGACCATGGACAGAGACCTCCGAAACTGTGAGCCCCAAAGAAACTTTTCCTCCTCTAAATTATTTTTCTTGAGTATTTTAGTCACAGTGATGTAAAAGTTAAATAAAACAGTTGGGGTGGAAAGAGAGAATGAAAAAGAGCAAAGAAAACCTCTGTAGCTTAAGGGACATCATCAAGTGAACCAATACATACATTATGGGAGTCTTAGAAGGAGCTAAGGAAAAAATGGTAGCAAACTTATTTAAAGAAATAATGACAGAATATTTTCCAAATCTGGAGTGAGAAATGCTCATCCAGATCCATGAAGTCCAGAGAACCTCTTTAAAATATAAAGAGATCTTCACCAAGATGTATTATCATTGAAATCTCAAAATTTAAAGAGAAAGAGGCAATTCTGAAAGCAGCTAGATAAAATCAAACCATCAAATACAAGGGGCCTTCTACAAAACTATCAGCAGATTTTTTCAGCAGAGAGTAGTAGCCTTGCCAGACAGGAGAGAGTTGGATGATGTATTCAAAATGCTGAATGAAAAAAAATACCTGCCAATCAATACTACTATACCTACAAGGTTCTCCTTCAAAACTGAATAAGTGATAAAAAGGCTATCCTAACGAACTAAAACCACTAGGCCTGCCTTAAGAGAAATGCTAAAAAGAGTTTTCAAGTTGAAATGAAAGAATATTAACTAGCAACATGAAAGTATAAAACTCACTGAAAAGGTAAAAATACAGTCACATTCAGAATAATGTAATACTGTAATGGTGGTGCATAAAGGACCCAATTCTGGCGTAAAGAGCAAAACACAAAAGTATTAAAAATAAATATAGTTAATACACAATACATAGAAAAGGTAAATTATGACCTCAGTAACATAAAATGTAGAGATAGGAGAAGTTAAAGTGTAGAGTTTTTGTATGCAAATTTAAGTTGTTATTGGTTCAAAATAAACTATTTTAACTATAAACCTCATAGTAACCACAAAGAAATAAAAGCTGTAGTGAATACACAAAATATAGAGAAGAATCAAAGAATACTACTACATAAAATCATGACATCACAACTATAGCTATATTTATTTATTTTTTATAAAGAAAGAGGGACAATGAGAGAGAGAGAGAGAGAGAGAAAAGAGAATCAATTTTACTTAGTTTTTCATGTGGCTTTCGTTGCTCCAGTACTTTGTTGTGTCGTGGTGCTGGGGTTCGAACTACATACTCGAGCATGCCAGGCAAGCACCATAACCACTAAGCCACCGCTCCAGCTCCTATTTTTATTTATTTATTTAAAGAGAGAGGGGATAGTGAGAAAGAGAGAAGAGAATCAATTTTATTTAGTTTTTCATGTGGCTTTCATTTCTCCAACACTTCATTGCGTACGTGGTGCTGGGGTTCAAACTTGCATATTCACACATGCCAGGCAAGCGCTGTAACCACTGAGCCACCACTCCAGCCCCCCTATATTTATTTTTAATACTTGTGTATTTTGCCGTTCACACCAGAATTGGGTTACTTATGCACCACCGTTACAATATTAGACTATTCTGAATGTGGCTATATTTTACCTTTCCAGTGAGTTTTATACTTTTATGTTGTTAGTTAATATTCTTTCATTTCAACTTGAAAACTCTTTTTAGCATTTCTCTTAAGGCAGCAAGAGGGGAAGAATGAAATAAAGGAACCACAAAACAGAAAACAACAAAATACAGTAAGTCCCTACCTATCAGTAATTACTTTAAATGTAAATGGATTAAATTCTGCAATGTAAAGACACAAAGTGGCTGAATGGATAAAAACCAAGTTCCTACTGACTATGTGCTACCTAAGAGAGATTTACATTACCTTTGATGTTACACATAGGCTGGAAGTGAGCGGTTAAAAAAGATATTGCCTGCAAATTATAACCAAAAGTGAGTGGGGATGGCTATACATGTATGAGACAAAATAGACTTTAAATCAAGAACAATCACAACAAAGGAGGTCATTATATAATGATAAGGGATCAATTAATCAAGAGAACATAACATTATAAATATATGTCAAATATATTTAACACCCAACATGATAGTATTAAATACATAAAGCAAATGGTAACAGAACTGAAGGGAGAAATAGAGAACAAGAAACAAAATAATAGTAAGGGATTTCAATACCCCACTTGAACAAAGGATCGATCATCCAGACAGAAAGTCAATAAGGACAGCAGACTTGAACAGCATTAGAGACCAAATGGACCTAACAGATACATACAGAGCAGTCCATTCAACAGGATTAGAATATACATTCTTTTCAAGTGTGCATGGAATATTCTCCAGGATAGACCATATGTTAAACCACAAGTCTTAAAAAATTTAAGAAGATTGAACTCATATCAAATATTTTTTGACAGTAGTATAAAACTAGAACTCAACAGCAGGAAGAAAACTAGAAAATTCACAAATGTGTGGAAATTAAATAACAGTTTCAAACAACAAATGGGTCAAAGAAGAAATTTTTAAAAATCTTAAGACAAATGAAAATGGAAACGTAATATATCAAAAGATAGAATATAACAAAAGTAATTAAAGAGGGAAGTTTATGGCAATAAATACCTGTGTAAAGAAAAAGAGAAAGATCTCAAATAATCTAAATTTATACTTCAAAGAACAGGAAAAAAATGGAAACTAAGCCCAAAGTCAGTAGTAGGAGGAAAATAATGAATAACTGAGAAGAAACAGATGAAAAAGAGATGAGAAAAATCAGAGAATAAAATCAATGAAACTAAAAGTTTGTTGCCTGTAAAAAAAAATAACAAAATGTACCAGCCTTTAGTGAGTCTAACAAATAAATAGAATTACAGAAAAGTGAAAGAGGAGGCATTAGAACTGATAACCTCAGAAATACAAAGGACCATATAGAGACTACAATTAACCATTATTAACCATTACAATTAACCATTACCAACAAATTGGATAATCTAGAAGAAATGGGTAAATTCCTAGAAACACATCACCTATTCATACTGAGTCATGAACAAATAGAAAATCTGAACAGACCAGTCATTAGTAATGAAATTGAATCACTAATCTAATAATTAAGAAAAGCCTAGTAACTGATGGATTTATAGGTGAAGTCTATCAAACACTCAAAAAAGTTAATACCATTACTTTTCAAATTCTTCCAAAAAATTAAATAAGAGGAAATAATTTCATATTTACTTTATAAGGTGAGATTTTACCGGATACAACAGATGAAGATACTTTAAGAAAACTGTAGTCCAGTTTCCCTGATGAATATAGAAGTAAAAATCCTCAATAAACTAGCAAACCAAATTCATCAGAATATTTAAAAAATCATATCCCATTATTAGGTGTGGTTAATTCCTGAAGTACAAAGATGTTTCAACATATCCAAATCAATACATGAGATGTGCCACATTACAAAATGATGGATAACAATCATGAGTCTCTGTGTAGATGCAGAAAAAAACCTTTGACCAAATTCAGTATTCTTACTTGATAGAAACTCTTAACAAATTAGGAATGTACTTCAATATAGCACAGGCCATCTTGCTTATGTGCTTAATGGTAAAAACTTTAAACCTTTTTCTGTAAGATTAGGAATAAGACGAGGATACCCACACTCACCAGTTCTCTTTGATGTAGTCCTGGAAGGCCTAGCCAGAGCTGTTGGTCAAGCAAAACAAATGAAGGACATCCAAACTGGAAAGAAGTAAAAGGATCAGTTTGTAAATAACTTGATCTTTAGTAAAGAAAATCGTAAAGATGCCACCAAAAGACTGTTACAATAAATGAATTCAGTAAATTTTCAGGGTATGAAATCAATGTACAAAAAAAATCAATAGTATTTCAATACATTGAATTTTCTGAAATGTAAATCAAGAAAACAGTCCCACTAACAATAGCATAAAATATGAAAAAAAAATTAACTAAGGTAAAGGTCTATAATAACCTAAAACACTGATGAAAGAAATCTCAGGAGATGCAAGTGGAACGATAGCTTGTCTTCACGAATTGGATGAATGGATATTGTCTAAATATCTGTACTACCGAAAGCCATGCACAGACTCAATGTAATCCCTATCAAAATTCGAATGGCATTTTTTTTGCAGAAGTTGAAAGAACAATTATGTGAGTCAGTTTTTCATGTCTGGGATCAAAATATCTGACAAGAACACCTTAGAGGTCAAAGTTATTTGGGGGATCTGGAGTAGTGGCTCAGTGGTTACGGTGCTTTCCTGGCATGCGTGAGGACATGGGTTCAAACTCTAGCACTTATATACACAATGAGGTGTCAGAGCAACAAAAGCCACATAAAAAACTAAAAATTGATTCTCCCTCTCTCTCTCTCTCTCCCTCCCTCTCTCCCTCTGTCTCTTAAAAAAAAAAAAAGGGTTATTTTTGACTCATCTTTTCAGAGGTTCAGTCTGTGATGGGCTGTCCATTGCTCTGGACCCAAGATGAGGTACAGTTCATGGCAGAAAGGTGTGGGGAATGAGTATTTCTCTTTATGGGTTAGAAAGCAGAGAAAGAAGTGGGGGAGATGGCAGTAGAGAAAACCCTTCTAAGGCTTGTCAGTGACCCATACCCCATAGCCACATTCCACCTGCCTACAGTTACCACCCAATTAGTCCATCCAAACTAGGATGGACTGATTAGGTAATGGCTTTCATATTCCAATCATCTGCCTCCAAACATTCCTCCATTGGCATAGAGCTTTGAGGGGACACCTCATAACCAAACCATAACAATAATCTAAAATTCATATGGAACCAAAGTGGGCCCCAAATAGCCAAAGCAATTTTGAACAAAAGCAAGAAGCTGGAGGCATCATACTATCCAACTTTAAAATATCCAACAAAGCTATAGTAATCAAAACTGCATATGGCTGGCATAAAAACAGACCTAGACCAAGGGAACAACAAAGAACTTAAAAGTAAGTCTAGATGTTAATGGTCAATGATCTTCAACAAAGGTGCCCCAAACACACATAAATGGTGCTGGGAAAACTTGATATTCGCATGTGGAAAAATGAAATTGAATATTTTATATCATATACAAAAACAATTTTGAAATGGATTAAAGATTTCAACATAAGACTTGATCCTGTACACCTGCTGCAGAAAACATAGGGGAAAATATTCTTGATACAGTTCTGAGTGTGACCCCAAAAACAGAGGCAAAAAAGCAAAAATAGACAACTGGGATGGCATGAAGCTAAGTAGCTTCACACAGCGAAGGAAACAGTCACAGAGAAGAAGAGACCGCATATAGGATGGGAGAAAATTTTCCCAACCATGTCTAATAAGGGGGTGGTACCAAAAATATAGGTTACTGAAAGAACTTAACAGAAAACAACCCAATTAAAACATGGGCAAAAGACCTCAATAGACATTTCTCTAAAGAATGCATGCAAATGGCCAATAGGTATATGAAAACCATGTTCACCATACCTAATCATCAGGAAATGCATATTAAAAGCCTAGTGAGCCAAGTGTGGTGGTGCTCACTTATAAACCTAGTTACTCAAGAAGTTGAGGCAGGAAATGAAATCAGTATATCAAAGAGATTTGTACTCGCCTCTTCATTATAGCATTACTCAGAACAGCTAAAACATGAAATTAACATAAGTGTCCATCCCTGGATGAACGGATAAAAGGAAAGAGGATGCAAGCAGCACACGCTGGAATATTATTCATCCTTAAAAAGGAATGAAATCCGGTCATTTGTAACAACATGTGAACTTGGAGGACGTTATGCTAAGAGAAACAGCCAGGCACAGAGATGAATACTACAGATTTCATGTACATATAGAATTTTATTTATTTATTTATTTTACATATAGAATTTTAAAAAGTCAGACTTAAAAGCCAAGAGTAGAATGGTTGTTGTCAGCGGGTGGGGGAAATGGGAGCTATTGGTCAAAGGATACAAAGTATTAGATAGGATAAGTAAGCTCTGGAGATCTCATTAAAGATGCTGTCTATAACTAATATTACATTGTACATTTGCAATTTGCTAAAGTCAGTAGGTATTATACGTTCTCATGCCCCCACACACAAGAGGATAACTATGTAAAGTGAAGTATATTGATTCATTCATGATAATAACTTCACAATGTATTTATGCATCAAAACATTACATTGTACTCTATATCCAATTTTTATTTGTCAATTTAACTCAGTAAAACTGGGCAAAAAGAATATTGAGAGGAAATTACATTGTAAGGAGAGATTACAGTGTAAATTCCATTATTTTTCCCTGAGAAGTCTGTTCAACTGGGTGCGGTGACTTGTGCTTGTAATCCCAGCGATTGCAAGTTCAAGGTCAGCCTGGGCAACATAGAGAGATGATGTCTCAAAATAAAAATAAAATATCCACTCACCAAATTAATAAAGTCCAAGGCCCTATGACTGAATAGTCAATATCATCACATAATATCCCTAAATCTTGGATAGACATTAGGTGAAGAAAATTACACAGCTATGACACTTACCTTTGACAATGAAGTCCAAGGCAGACGTCAGTGACCTAGTTTGAGAAAAGCCGCACGCTGTAAGCTATAAGGTTGTGTCTAGTCCACAATATTATTTTCAATATTCTTACCATGCTATCAGCCCAGAGAAATATTTGCTGCCTTGGACTTGTATTGAGTTAAGCTATAATTCAGAAATACATGAGTTAATAAATTTTCTCTAGTAGAAAAGCAAGTTATACAAGAAGGCTATTTTAATAGAAAGTCATTATAAGCACCCAAAGAAAACTTTTGTGTAGATATTTTTGTTTTTTGTTGTTGTTGTTGTCAGGGTGTTGCCAGTAGAAAAATAAATATTCTGGAACAAACCTGTGTGAGCAAGTCCCACATGTGGTTTCCAGCCAAAAGTCCCATCGTCATACATGGCAAAAGAAAAACACCATCATTCTCTGAACCTTTCCCCAGACTGCCCGAATTCCTTTGTTTACTGCTGATACAAGTTGGCCTCCAGACCCAGCTTGGCTGGCCAAGCCTTATTTGGCAGACGGAGGTTTGCTCCTGTCTCAGGCTAAATACTAAGGAAGTGCCCAAGGCCAGAATGATTTGCAAGAAGGGGAAAGTTGGAGTCGCTGTCCAGTTTGGGATTCAATGAAACCAAACTCTGTGAAACACAGTAGTCAAACATTGAGAAGCAAAAATAGGAATGGTTGAATGGAGTGTGTAACCCAGCTGGGCCCTGATAAAAAGAGTATCTGGAAACAGGTGGCCTAAAAGATTAAAAATACCAGGCACACATGGATTAATTAGGAATGACAGGGGCCAGCTGAGGAAGGACTGTGTGGGTGGGTACCGAATTAAGTTGGCTGAGGAAGCTAAGAGAGCCCAGGGTGTTTCAGGTTAAATAAATGGGTCCCACCTTAGAGGTAAGTGCTGTAGCCTACACGCAGGTCACAGTGGCTGTTAGAGAGGAGAGGGGGATCTGCCGTGAACCTTTTACTCTTGACATCGGTGAGATATGTTTTGTGAATTGTATGTAAATACTGAGCTGGGGCAAGAAAAAGCCTCTGGTAGACGTCAGCAGTGGTGTTAGTTGTTTGCTTTTTGTAAGATAGCAGAAAATACAAGAACTTAACATTTTCATTAGGACAAGAAGAAGAAATCTGTTTTTAGTCTAAATCTGTTCAACTAAATATTCGAATACCATTTTTCTAGGGGCTGGAGCAGTGGCTCAGTGGTTACGATGCTTGCCTGGCATGTGTGAGGACACGAGTTCAAACCCCAGCACCACGTACACATGGAAGTGTTGGAACATCAAAAGCCATATGAAAAACCAAATAAGATTGATTCTCTCTTTCTATCCCACTCTCCCTCTTTCTTTAAAAAAAAAAAATAACATTTTCTAACCTTTTTACTGATTGAAACTCTAATTTGATAGTGTAGGAAATCCTCCATGGGAACCCAAGGGGCCTGACTGTCACCAAATCAGCATGGACACTGGTCATTAGTTAGTTTTTATGAACTTATGCTTTACTTTCCTGAAACATGGTTTTGTAATTCATAAGCACTTTGAAAACTGCAAATTTCTATGCAGAGGGGCTGTATTATTTTATGAAACTGTTATTCTTTGCTGGTAGAATTCTGCCTTGGATATCCTAGGGTCCAACTGGATTTTCAATTTTACTAAAAACAAAGGAAAAGAAAAAGAAACTTTGCCACTTCTCATTGAGTTATAAAGAGCTCTGCTGTTTGCTCAGTGGTTACAGCGCTTGCCTTGCATGCCTGAGTATACGAGTTTGAACCCCAGCACCACGTACGCAACAAAGTGTCAGAGGAATGAAAGTCACATGAAAAACTAAATTTAAAAAATTGTTTCTCTCTCTTACTGTCCTCTTTCTTAAAAAAAAAAAAAAAGTTCTGCTGTTGGCCAAATAGTCTAAACCCAGACTAGAAATTATCTTTATTTCCCCTGTTCCTGAAAGATAAAATTTATGTATACATCAGCTCCTGACAGTTTTATCCTTGCTACTAACTCCAAATGCCCTGAACTTTGAAAATAATCCTTTACTCCAAAATTTTATGAGATTTAGATGAGCCAATAAGTATTATTTGTTTCATCTGGATAATAAAAAGGATCATTCATGCTCTTTCATTTCCTTGAGCAGAAATATATCAAGTCAAATATTTAAAAGAAAAAGATACAATGGAAAAAGTATTTAGACAATAGTTCATAAAAAGGATTAAGTCAGTTTATAAAAGAGCCTTTCAAGTTAAAGAGAAAAAAAAAGACAATCCAAAATAAAAGTGGCAACTCCTAAAAGTGAGTACAAAAATTATTTTAAAAATATATGAAGGGGCTGGAGTGGTGGCTCAGTGGTTGTAGTGTTTGCCTGGCATGTGTGAGTACATGGGTTCAAACCCCCGCACCATGTACTCAGCGAAGTGTTAGAGCAACAAAGGCCACGTGAAAAACTAAATAAAATTGATTCTCTTTCTCTCTCTTACTGTCCCCTCTCTCTTTAAAAAAAAAAAAAAAAATATATATATATATGAAATTGAAAACGATGAAATATATTTGCTTCTAACAAATAGTCCACAATCCCAAAGACTGATAGCATACAATCCAAATAAGAATATGGGAATATAAACATGTTCTATACTATTAGATGGAAAGCTTTTTGAAAACAAAAATCTGTTGAGTACAGCAATTCTAAATATTAGTGCCAGAAAGAAAGGTTGACTGCCATCTTCATCTGCTTATTCAGAGGACATTTATCAGACACCTACCTGTACCAGGGATGCAGAAGTGAGGAGGTAGAAATAAATCTCTGCTCTTATGGGCTTCATAACGTATTGGGAAAGAAACCAAAAAATAAGCGTAATAAAAAATACATAATAGGTAAGGGAATAATATGTACATGGAAAAATCAGCAGACTAAGAAAAAAAACCTACAGTGTTGCGCTGGGTGTCATGCACAGCAGTTTTAAATAGGGGGTCTGTGTAGGTCTGGGCCAAGAAAGGGAAATTTGAGCAAAGACGTGAAGGAAATGAGGAAGTGGTTGTACAGATGTACAGAGGATTAAGGTTTTAGGTAGAGGAATCAGTCAATTTGACTATAAATACAATTATCCCTCCATATCCTTGGAAACTTGGAAATAATTTTTAAATTTGTGTCTGTACTGAACATGTGCAGAATTTTCCTCATCATTATTCCCTAAATAATGCAGTGTAACAGGTATTGGCAAAGCATGTACCTTATGTAGGTATTATAAATAATCTAGAAATGATTTGTGTGCAAAGGTCACATGCGAATACCATGCCGTTTTGAGTGACTTGAACACCCATGAATTTTAAACTCCTTGAGGGTTCCAAGAATAAATCCCCTGCAGGTACTGAGAGATGACTGTACCTATGAATGGGTAAACAGTAACAAAGTGCATGAACATGAAGTCAATGAAGCAGAGTAGGTGGAGGTTGCTCCTTTCTCTTCCGAGCTTTATGGTTTCTTTTCTCCATTCAATTATTCTGTTATTGCAACCTATTTCCATAGCATAGGAAAGGGTGGGTGTGTTAGGCAACTTCTGTTGCTATAACAAATATCTGATATAATCAACTTGTAGAGAGAAGGTTTCTTCTGTTCACAGTTTTGGAGGTTCCAGTCCATGGTTGATCGTGCCTGTTGCTTTGGATCCTGCAGCAAGTTAACAAGTTACAGTGGAAGCACATGGTGGAGCAGAGTCATGGAAATCAAAAGGCAGAAAGAGAAGGGGGTCCTGCAGTCCCCTGTGAGGGCACACTCCAATATCCTGAACACCTCCACTAGGCCTTGCCTCCCAATAGTGCCAAACTGAGAACCAACACATGGGCCTTTGGGACTTTCCAGATGCAAACAATAGCACAAGGTGTGTTGATTTGACCTGTCAATTATCAAAAAGAAAAAAACAAAAAGAAGGAAAAAAGAAAGATAGAGAAAGGTCAGCCATGAGCTGAGGCCAGGGATTTTGAGTGATTATTTCCTACTTTTTTTTTCCCTTGTAAAATGACCAATCAGTCCCCACAGAATCTACCTGCAACAAGGGCAGCTTGAATCCTGCTTCTGGTCTCCCCCTGTTGTTTCCTCTGCTACCCTCAGAATCCTCTGGAGACATCTTCAGACTCAATAATTTTGTCCACTCCCAGAGGAGGGTTTAGATCCTTCATATTGGTCAGTAGGGAAACTTTATGAGGCCAACCAACTTCTCTCTTGCTAATATGAACTTCTCTTATTCCACTGATACCATTGCACTACTTTTGCTAATGATAATGCTGATGTATTACTCTATCCAATCAAAGGCACCTACAGCAAGGTGGTGATAACCATCATGCCTGACAACATCATGGTGTATTTTCTTCTGCTCCATTTAGCAACTCTTCTGAGCATTTCTCACACTTCACAAATCTTTAGTTTTTTAGAGGTTTAATATACTTTTAAATTCAGTATGGATGAAGTTTAAAAACATGGATACACCCATTTGATACCACCATAACAAGCTATAGAACAAGTCCAGCACTCTAGAAGCCTCTTATGTCTCCTTCCAATCAGTAGCCACCCATAAGGGAGTAATAGTCTGACTTCTATCACCATAGATTAACATTTGACTATTTTTGGACATCATATCAATGGAATCATTTTGTAGGTACTTTCCTGTGTCTGGTTTCTATCATTTAACATTATTTTTGTGAGATACGTGTTTGTTGTAGTTAGCAATCCTCTTTTTCATCATTGTGTAATATTCCCTTTATAATTATTACATTTATTTTTTTACTGTTGATGGACATTTGGCTGGATTTCAGTTTTTGGCAGTCATGCATAAAACTGTCAAACATTCCTTTTTGTGAATATGTTCATTTATTCTCTTGGAGGGTGATACACTTTTTCTGTAAAGAGCCAAATAGCAAATACTTTGGGATTTGCAGATTATATGGTCTTTGTCACATTGACCTAATTATGCCATTGTAAAGTAGCCTTAGATAAACAAATGGATTTAGTTGTGTCTCAGTAAAACCTTATTTAAAAGTCCAGATTTAGTGTGCAAAACATAGTTTGTTGAACCTTTATCTGCTCTTAGGAAATCTTATGTATTAGGATAGTTGTATGTTAGTTATGTCTTACCAGTTTTCCAAAGTGGTTACACCAATTTGTTTTTGTATTGGAAATGAAGAATTACCTATCTTCAACAATATTTCTCAAATATCTTCAAATTCCTAAAACATTGTATTTCCTCTCCTTGGTAAATTAGTATCATCCTTGTTATAATAGTAAAATATTACCTATCGTTAATGCCTCTGATTCTTGTAAAGGAATAATGATGACCCCTAATTGCGCTTTTCTGCACCTTTGGTTTGATGTAGACAAAGGGCACTGTACCCTACGACTTCAGTATCACTGCTTCTCTGTATAATTTTCCTAATCTGTGAAATGGGGCTAGCAACATCTGCCCTATTTCTCACAAACAAAATGATGGATGAATGAAATTGAATGATAGGAAGGTGATGACAATATAATAACTGAAAAACTTCGTATGATAAAACAGTATGTCTAGAATGATCCTGACGATAGAGGTGCCTGGTAGCAACGCATGTTTCAAGGCACAGAAAAAAAGTGCCAGTAGAATGTTTTTCCCAAAACATGTAGTGTGACAATTTTAGGGAGATGATATACATCAGCAGTTTTATTTTCTTCTTGATATTTGTCATATTTTCTAAAATTTCCAAAGTAAACATGAGCACCTATGTAATCAGAAAGTTAATTTTTAGGATAGCTTAGCGTGGACCACTTCTTCCTCGTTAGACCGCTTCATTTGCACTACGTCTCTTGATCCTTGGCTGAATAAATCAAGAGCTCCATTAAACCACAACAGAGGAACCCAGAGTATCACGAAGCGAGGGACTGTAATGAAGACGAGTGATATGCAGGGCAAGATCCCCGTCTCTGGAATTGTAAAAAGGAATTTAAAACATTCTCTCATAAAACTTAGGGCTTTTGAGGTATATTTGTGCCTTGGGATCCAAAGAGTATTGATGTCAGGGCCCCCTGTGGCTCCCCACATCTGCAGATGCTCTGTCTCCTGTGCTACAGAGGGTTGGGGGCATTAGCGTTGGAATTATGCATCTCTTCCTGTGCACTTCAGACCAGCTCTAGAGTACTTACAAGGAAATAGGTATTATATTGTATTGTGTAGGAAATCACGAGCATTGTTTAGAGGATTATGACATGTTCCAAACAGGCCCAATTTATTTTTTTCAAATATGTTTTCCATCCTCGGTCTGTTGAGTCTGAGGATACAGAGGGGAGCCTGTTGAGACAGGGATTTGCAGTCGAAATAAATGAAGAAAAGGTCGTACAAAACTGCCTGGCAGCAGGTGAGAGAGGCAGTTTGCTTTGCTGGGGACCCCATGCCCAGACACTGTCACCCTGAGGCTGGGCCGTGGAGGGATGGCATGAGGGGCTTTGCTGTGAGTGACAGGGACCTGTCCTGAAATCGGTTTCTGCGGTGGAAGTTGCCACAAACATTAAGAATGCAGAAGTGTCCCCAGCAGGCAGATTGGCATCCTAAATATAGCCCAACCCAGACTGAATGTGGAAATGAACTCTGAGGGAGAGTGGAAAGACATGGGCAAGCTTGGCTTTCGTTATAAAGTGACCATCATCTTTCCTGCATTGAAACTTTACAAAAGAAACTAAGGCTTCCTCAGGTTCCAGACACATACGGAGTAGATTTTCCAAAATACAAGCTTTGAAAGAAAAAAAAAAAAAAGCAAATATAAGTCATTTCTTGGGGGAAGTGTTGGCAGAAGTCCAGAATCTAAAACTGAAATGAAGGTTGAAAAGAAATGCTCTAGCGGGGTGGGGCTGCAGCTCGGGGGTACACTCATGCTTAGTATGCATGAGGCCCTGGGTTCCGTCCCCAGCACCAAAAACTTTTTTAAAAAGAAAGAAAGAAGGAAAAATATTTAAAGAGTTTAAAGAGAAACTTCAGTTTAAGGGGACCCACATCAGCACACAGGAGTTGACTCCCATCAAAGGCAGTCCACGGGCACCAGGTGTCACTTTTAACTGACAGTGCTTGTTACTGACCCTGTGGGTGGCAGGAAGGAAGAGGAGTGACCATGGCATTCAGCAAAGGACAGGCTTTGTCCTATCGCCAGCACAGAAGTTGAATTCTTAGATGGCTCCACCACGGGCTTATGTGGTGAAAAAGGGGATTTCCACTTTCAAAAATAGTATAATTTCAGTTAGGTTAGAGATTGCCTTTTTGGGAAGTTTTGTTATATTTAGAAGGTCCCCCCTGCCTGTCTCATGGCTTTTAAAGTCCATCTGCAGCATGGCACAAGTCCTTAAAAATTTAATGACCTGATTTACCTTGGGGTTCAATTCAGAATCAAGATGTTTTCCTAAAATGTAGGAAACGACCATTGCATTGACAAAAAACACATTTTAATCAAAATTCTGAAAATACTGAAAATGTCAGGGATCTTTCTTCTCGAGGCTTCTCTCTACTTCTCAAATGGTCTATATTGTGGTTTTTCACAAACGAGAGATCCCAGATGTGGGCACTGGGTTCTGCCAGTTCACGATGGGACTTGCGAAGCCTTGGTCTGAAGCCAGGTAGCCACAGGAATCTCCACATGACCTACAATATCAGTTACACATTGCAAAAATGGAATGGGGGGGGGATTCCATAATGAATATTTTTTGTTTACAAAGTAAAAACAATTAACATATTATTTGCAATGGGGGAGAAAGTCCCTTTAATGTCAGTAATCCCATAAAGACTGAAAGGCTGGCTTTCAAAGATGAGCAGGCTGGCATGGAAGCTACATGGACAACTCACTTCTAGTCCAGCAGGAGTTACTTGGTACGCTCGGTTACTCAGTGAAGTTCACGGTGAGGAGCAGTGATATAGTATATCATCCTGGATTTAATTTTGGATTTGGACACATGGTCTGCCCAATCTAGTTTCCATTCCCCGCCCCCAGTCCTCTCTTTGTGTGCACATTTAATGTGCTGTGGACCGCAGCAATCACATAAGACCAGGACTATAGGAAGAGGGCTCTTTCTCACTATGACTTACTGAAGGATTCATACAAACGAATTCCTCACCTATCTCCCTCTAAAAAATAGAAGGAAGGTAAACAAGTTCCCCTCATCTCCTTTTCCTCCCTTGGAAGGAGGAATTCTTTGGTCAGAGGTTGTAGTTTTGCATCAGATATTTTCAAATGTCTCTACCCTGAGCCCCATCAAGTTGAAATGACCAATTTCTTCTGTTTTTGGTGTCACCCCCTGTCTCCACCAAACAAATTTCTATAAAATGTTTTATAACAAATCTTCTGGTTCTTTTTTCCCAAATTACTGATCATTTGCCAGAAAAGCAGGAACAGCATCCACAGACAGCCTTTCTGGATAAACCTCAGACCCCCTTCTCCTGTGAGTGGAGTTTTGCTGCCGTCAGTGGCAGGGCAACTGCTGAGCTGCCAATCTGGAAGGAGAGGTGCGGCTGCTCCTGGGCCAAAGATCGCTCTCTCCTCATGGAAACTTCCCTTTCATCTACCCTATCCCTTTCCGAAGCACGTTCCAAGATGTTGACCAACTCATCTATTAACGAGCTCTGGGAGTGAGTGAAAGGGAATTTCGGTGCATTTTAATGAAGCCTTGTAAACGTGCCTGTCGTGGCTACAACGGCACCTGGCACGGGGAGGGGACTGGCCCTGGCAGATCAGGGTGGAGAGAGAGCTGTTTTGGATCTCCCTCCTCTCCCCTGCATCACACCCACAGAAGACGACCCGCAACCACAACTGTTTTCTCTCTGAAGCTGGACCTCCGCTCCCCTCCCCTTTATCCTTTCCCCCTTCTCCTCCTCCTTCTCCTTCTTTCTCCCTTCTCCTCCTCCTCCTCCTTCTCCTCCTTCTTTCTCCCTTCTCCTCCTCCTCCTCCTTCTCCTTCTTTCTCC
>PVKS010003756.1:0-52774 GCA_004027875.1 Aplodontia rufa | reverse complement strand
TGCAAAGAGGAGGAAAGAAGAGCCAAAGGGCAAGTGCCCCTTCTACGTCATTAACATGTAAACCTGGCAAGTCACCTACCCTTCCAGGGTCGGCTTCCTTTTGTGAATTGTGGAGATTAAATGCTCTGGATTAAGTGTTCTCTTCCAGCTTTACGTGCTTCAGCAAGATGAGTTTCAGTGAAACTTGGAATTCATTGTCACATGTTCCTGGAAAGGTGGCACTGATGGGTGGCTCTGTCCTGCACTAGCCATGTCACCTGCGGCTGTTACAGGGCTGCTCTGGAACTTCCTCAGTAGTATACCATAAAGCAGGATAGTGCCAGGACTTGTGGAAATTGTGAGGCTACCTGACGTAAGGATGCACTGAGCTCAGCTCAGCGCATGGAAACGTTGGCTGCTGGTGTCAACCATGTGAGGGTGGAGTCACAGGTGAGGCAGGAGAAGCACACAGAGTCACTTCCCTGTGACTCAGGGACGTCCCTTCTAGAGTTAGGTGCCCTGCTTGGACAATGAAGCAGTCAGATACGCCAGGGGATACCCTGATGAAGAAAACATATCAGAAACAGGTCCCAAGGGTGGCGCTGTGCCAGGCCACGCTGGTACCTGCAGTTAAAGGAAAATTCAATTACACTGGCCTCATCTTTATTTAAAATTATTGTATTTTGCTCATCATGGAATTTCTGCATTAATATTTTAAGATATGCTTGAAAACATCTTGGTTACTGAGTTTTCTGCCACCTTCTTGAATTTTGTGCCCAAGGCGAGTGCTCTATTAGCCTCGTCCTAATCCCAGTCCTGCCTAAAGCTGGGTTTGAGATTTGTTTAGTCCTCAAAGTGAACACTAAACAGAAAAGAAAGTAATGTCATATAGAAGTCTCAGACCCATCAAATGATTACAATAAGAAGAGGAGGAAAAAATTTTTTTCTACTGACTATGACAGTCAAGAAATAAGATATTCCATAGTCTCCCTTCTCTTGGTACCCACTTGCCATAAAGGCATGGAAAAAAATAACTAGTGCACAATAAATAAAAGCTTTTAATCAGTATACCAGGTATGAGAAGACTCTGTGGGAGCCTTTGAACTTGGAGAAGGAAAGCGGGTACTTTCCCAGGCTTGCACAGGAGGGGGAGGCAGGTCAGTCAGCTTCAAGGCCATTGGTCAAATAAGGTTTTCTGAAGAAGGAAAAAGTTATTTTTACAGAGTAGCAAATATAGAGCAATTCAGATGTTATCAGGAGGGAGAGGAGCAGTTAGGGTAGGTAGTCTTATGTAAAAAGGGGTATAAAATCCCAATGGCTCTGGAGGCTGAGGCAGGAGGATTGCAAGTTAAAGGCAGCCTCAGCAACTTAGTGAGGCCCTGTTTTAAAATAAAAAACAAAAGGGCTGAGGACATACCCAGTGGTTAATCGTGCCTGGGTTCAATCCCCAGTACTAATAAAATACATACATGAAAAAAAGAGGGGGTATGAAGGAATGCCTGTGAAGCATAAGGACAGACAAAGCCCTGTCACTGCCCTCGCAGCTCTGTCCTGGGCCTCCACAGCAGACCTCCAGCAGGCAACATTTTCAAAGAGGCTCTGACAGTTACCCTACAGCTATAGGCCCGAATCTGTTTTCAAGGAGACACAGGTGCAGACCCATTGGCCAATGCTCCAGTCCAGGTTCCATCCTAGCCCTGGAGCTGCTTGCAAGTGACCAGAGCCAAGACTTTGCGTCCAAACCATCATGCAGAGCACGCAAAGGGTTTCATTGTAAAGAGGTTTTACACGTATTAACCTAGTTTTTATTTTTACTATAACACAGTGAGTAGGGCAACAACTTTTAGCCTTTTTTTTTTTTTTAATGGATGAAGAGACAAATCCAGAGAGTGGTGGAGTGGTTTCCAGAAGGTGATTCAGCTGATTAATGAGAAGACTGGAGACTGAGTTTCCTGATTTCCAATCTATGGCTATATCTAGAAGGCCATGTAGTGGAAAGTTTGCAACTATGGACAGCTGTTTCCCCTACTTTTCCTCATTTAGGATGGGAAAAGGCCAACGGCCTCAGGCTACCAAGAGCTCTCAGGGGCTGGAGTCCAGCAAACTTCCTCTTCTGCCTTCCTTTCTATCTTCATCCAGGGAAGTAGAAACATCTAGGTTACCCTACCCCTGGCCACCAAGTTAATTTCTGATTGGTTTCTGTTGTCTAATCCTGGTTCTTCCTCTATTGGAGGGGAAATACAACAGAGAAAAATCCCAACTATGCACCAGCAGGTAGTCAGATTTATTCATTAAACAATAAACTATCACTTAGAAGCCAAGACGTTCATGGTCATTATTATCATCCTATCGATAGGTATTAAAATTATAAGGAAATATAAGACTCACTGCTTTCTGGGAACTTCCTACAAGGGGGTTAGACAGAGGGAGACAGATAAAGAGATGATTTCACTTTCTGAGATTGCTGATACTGTTGTATCTCCAGGTTCTGCAGTGGGGAAAGAGAAGAAAAGATGCCTAAGTCTCCTTGAAGGTGTGATGGAAATAAATTCCCTGAATAGAGATCCCTCACAAGGCTGAAGACACATGTGTATTTGTGCGGTATGGGGGGAGCATTCTAAGTGAGATTCATCATATGTAAACGAATCCTACCTAATATTTTAGAATTATTCTTGGGACCATAGGGTTACCCATAGTTCTGTAGTCCGGAAAGACCACAGAGTTAGGTAACTGAATAAGAAATTCAGTGACAATTTTGACTTACTTCACGTCCCCAGGGTAGTGCTCTGCTCTGCTTTATAATCACAGTACTACCCAAACATAATTTATTGAATGCCTTCCTATATGTTTGGTATTCTGGGCACTAGGGTAATTTTTGGTGAACAAAATAGAAAAATGGGGCTTATGTTGTAGTGGTGTATGTTGAATATGCTTTCAAATGACATGTTTCTTGTGAGCAGTGGTTCCCAAACTACCCTTTAGAATCACTGGGGAACCTTTCAAAAAATTCCAAAGTGTGGCCCACCAACACCAACTTCAGCATCTCCACGTGTGACTAATAGATTTTTTAGATTCCCCAGGTGATTCTTATCGGCAAGGAGGGTTAAAAACCACTGGCTAGAAATTCTGATGTACTTCCCTAGGGAGGCATGTTGTGTTCTCCCCACCTCCCATCCATCATCTGAGAGTCATTTGTAAAATTCACAGATGAGGAAACTCAGACCTAAAGACTCAGAGTGATAAATCCAAAGAAAGGCACAGGGGCCAGAACTTGAAACTGCGTCTTCCAAGAATCTAGTGAGATTTTCATCATGCTTGAAATAGTTGAGAAAGAATGCCTTACTGTTTACAGCAAAAAAATCCAGGGGCTCCCCAGGGAATTGGAGAGATTATCTGCAAGCCTTTGGGTCACTTCCTGTCACAGGCCCAAGACGTCAGCGCCTGAATCAGTCTTCAGCCTTTTAAGAAATGTGAATATCCAGGGACCCATGAACACAGAGTCCATTCCACGCCTCCTTCCGTGACCTCCTCATTGCCAGATGTTTCTTCTGCATCAATGTTTACTCAACCACCCACTCCCATAGAGACCCTCAGACACCACCATGATGCCTGGCTCAAACCAGGACTTCTCCAGTGAGAATCCTCTCCCTGCAGGCTCTGCAGAGCTCACTCATCACACACTTGCTCTTTTCTCTTCCAGTGCCTCCATGTTTTCTTTCCTTTCCTGCCTGGCTTAGTCCCTTGGGCCATTATTTTCACCTCCGACAGGAGAACCCGTATGGCCACCTCTTCCAACACACTTTCCTTTGAACACCAGTCCTAATACTACTCTTCCCACACCACTGGTCTAACTCCTGATCATCATCCTTTAGGTTTGCTAATTGAGTCTAATCCCTCACCCCTCAGTTTAAAACAGAGACCCTTCTGTTATGTCATTCCTTCCCAATCCTTATCAAAAGTTGTATTTGTACATGTATTCACGTGATACTTTTTAATATCTTTTCCCCTACCGGTATGGGGCACTGAGTTTCAATTACTATTGTATCTCCAGCTGCTGATACACCTGGCACATAACAGGTCCTTTCCAAGTATATGAATAAATGAATGACTTTATTAATACTCCAAAAGCGACTCAGGGTTATTCAGCAGCTAAGCCCTGATGTGTTCATCTGATTATGGTTTGACCAGAGATGATTTTCCACCACAATCAATTCTGTGCTTGAACCATCTAGGTACTTACTATGCACATGGGTCCAATTGCACAGGACTCCACTAGAGGCATAGTCTGCCAAGTAGAGGATCCGTAGTTTAGTTAAGTTGTCCATGAGGATGGTTTATGAACTCTGGAATCCATAAAGCATCACAGGGGACAGCCAAATGTCACAAGTTTAAATAATTGTTCTTTTAAGCTCTATTCTCAACCCCAGAGATGGCTCCTCTTATCCTTTCCTAGACCAAAGACATCTTGCTTAATATGTGATTTCTCTGCTTTAATCCTACATTAAATGGATCTTCTTAAATGTCATTTAAAAACTTGCTTTATGCTGGGCGTTGTGGTACGTGCCTGTAATCCCAGTGACTTGGGAGGCTGAGACAGGAGGATTAGCCTCAGCAACTTAATGAGGCCCAAGCAACTTAGTGAGACCCTGTCTCAAAATAAAAAATAAAAAACAGACTAGAGATGTGGCTCATTGGTTAAACAACTCTGGGTTCAATCTCCGGTACCAAAAAAACTCCACAAAAACAAAAACAAAAAAACTCCCCAACTTTCTTCATGTGCAATGTTTGTTTACATAGATGAACCTTTAAATTCTGAATGTGTTCAACTTCTCCCTAAAAACACTGCCTTCTAGCAGGGTTCCTGGTTTTCATTCATGAGTTATAATAAGAACTATTTTTTTTCCCATGGGAGATTTCAGATCCCTTAGAAATTTCAAACTTTTATTGCTTCCTTTAATATTTATTTAGGTTCTAACTGAGAAGACTGAACTACAGACCCAGAGAATGGAATAGGTGCTGCCTTCATTGGTTAATTAAGCACAAATGGGAGGCTGACTGTCATCAGAGTTTTACAGAGAGTAAATAAGATAAACAACTTGGAAAGATTGGGATGCTGGCCATCTAAGGTGAGCTAGGAAGAAGGGCACCTTTGTTCTCTGCTTGGGATCCCACCAGGGACGGGTTATGACATGCTCTTCTGGTATACATCAGGGACCCAGGTGGAACACACGATTGGGGTGACCTCTGTGGCTACTGTTTCCACCAAGCCTACGTAACCTTGGCTTCTACCCCCAACTAAAAGGTGATGCTTGAATTTTACCCCCAGAGATGTGAAGAAGAAGAGCTGGGACAGACGTTGGAAGACTATAATACTAAAACAACAACAACAAAAACTTCCCAGAGTCATCTGCTTCCAAATTTATCAAAATCTCATGCAGGAAGTCTTTTGCAATTTAGGTGACTGATGGTACATTCTTTTTCCTTGGAGCAATTATCTAGTCCCTGAACTTCAGAGAGCCCAGTGTTTCACAAACATACACAAAACGAATCTATTGAAGAATATGTGGGTGCCTCTGTTGCTTGGGAGCTGCTGTCCAGCCTCAGCCAAATGCAAATTTCCCTTAAACCTACACCTCAGCAAGCAGCTCTCTCAAGCCCCAGGGAAACTTGGCAGTGAAGCAGGTGGAGGCCTGGGGAGCAGCAGAGAAATCGAGTCTTCTCTGAGGGTAGAGTCAATGTATCTCACACAAGTTCCCTTTTCCCCCAGCCCATCCTCTCCCTTCTTCCTTCTTAAATCCACTCAATGATCTTTTAGCTATGCTAAGAAGTTTTGATGAAAAAGGAATGATTCATTTGAAGTTCTGTCTTAGAAGGTCTATTTTGCTTTGATAAAGAACCCAGGGTGAAACCAAGTGGGGGAAACATTAGCCCTGTTTGGGCTTTTCATTTTTATTGCACCATGAATTCCCCTACACCAAGGCCCAGGCTGAAATCTCTCCTTCTTCACATAAATAAACAAATAAATAAAACCTTTTGGTTGGTACCTAATAAAAACACATACAGGCAAATCAAGTTTAGTGCATATCCTGGAAAATCCCAGCTCTCAAACTTCAATAAGGCAATCATAGGGTATCCAACCCAATTAAGGCACACACACAAAATCCCCTGTTAGCCTAACAAATAATAAATCTCAGGGTCTTCGCTTTTTTCTAGACCCTTTGATTGTGGTTTAGTGGCTAAGACTGAGATTAGTGAAGAAAAATATTACTAATCTGAAAACTTTTTTCTTGGGAGCAAAGTGCCAGGAAGTGTCAAAATGTCCTAAGCAATTATTCAAACTAAACAAAACAAAAATACGAAACAAAGAGGAGGCTAAAAATGATCATTCGGCACAGGTGTTTGCCACTCTTGGCTCCTGTGCTTTTTTCAAATGGAATGCGGTGGGGGAAAGGTGGGTATCGACCCCCAACCCTGGCCATATGGTTTTACTGTTATTTGGAATATTTGGACTGAAACTTGTAAAAGCCGAGATTGATCAGCTTCCGGCCTTTCAAATAATGCCAAACCAGTATATATCCCTAGTTTCTTTTGGCCCCAAGGCCAAAACCATGGAATGAAGAAGCCACAGAAGACTGAACTTATGTCTAGTGGTATACCTTTCACATTTTTAGTTTGAAAACACTGGTCTATTGTGACAGAGGAACAGATTACAATCTTGAGGGCTCTTCTATTTCTTCAAAAGCACATAATGCAGTGATTCTCAACCACGATTGACTTTGTTACCCGAGGGGATATTTGACAATGTCTGGAAGTAATTTGGGATGGCATAGAATGGGGCTGCAGGGTGAATGGAGGTAAGGAGGGGTGGGGTGCTCTTGGCATCTAGAGAGAGATCAGAGTCGCTGATAGATATCACATAATGCTCAGGATAGTCCTTCACAATAAAAAGTTATCTGGCCTTGGGCTGGAGCGGTAGCTCAGCAGTTATGGTGCTTGCCCGGCATGCGCAAGTACGAGAGTTCAAACCCCAGCATCCACATACACAACGAAGTCTCTGAGCAACGAAAGCCATGTGAAAAACTGAATAAAAATTGATTCTCTTTGCCTCTCTCTGTCACTGTCCCCTCTTTCTTAAAAAAAAAAAAAAAAAAGTTAACTGGCCCAAAATGTCACTGGTGATGAGGATGAGAAACCCTGACAAAAGGGGTCCCTGCAGCCAGCCACAGAGATTACTGTGGCATGGAAATTCTCATCAGAAAGACAGGAAGGAATGATTATTATTATTTATTGAGAGTTCCTTGTATACCAGACATCACATATACATATTTTCACTAATAGTCTTTAATTTTTAAAAGTTCTTTGTTTACAGGAAAATCGGGCGAAAACCAGAAAATTCCCATGGGTCCCCTCAGCTGCCTGGCAGTTTCCTTTATTACTAACATCTTGGACTGGGGTGGCATATTTATTACAATTTATGAGACACAATTGATAACATTATTTTTCATTGAAATCCACAATTTCCATGACAGTTCACCATTTGTGTTTTCAGATTCTATGGGTTTCGACAAATGTGCAGCATGTGTCTACCACTATCTGATGATAACAAAAAGCTTCATTGCCCCCAAACCCTCTGAGCTCCACCTATCCTTGCCACCCTCACCACTGCTGGCTTCTAATCTTTTTACTGTCTGCCTGCATAGCTTCACCTGTTTGTCATTTAGTTTGTCATTTAGTTTGGCTTCTTCAACTTGACAATATGGGTTTAAACTTCCTGCTGTCTTGTCTCATGGCCTCATTAGCTCATTTATTTTTAGCACTGGATAGAATTCTGTTGTGTGGCTGTACCACGCTTGTTTATACATTCACCTAGTGAAGGACACCTTGCTTGCTTCCAAGTTTTGGAAAATGTGACTAAAGCTTCTATGAAATGTGTGTGCAGGTTTTTGTATAGTTGCAAGTTTCAGATCATTTGAGTAAACACCAAATAAGTACTGCTGCTGGATTTTATGGCAGGTGTATATTTAGTTTAGTTTTTTTTTTTTAGAGAGAGGGATAATGAGACACAGAGAGAAAGAATCCGATTTTTATTTAGTTTTTCATGTGGCTTTCATTGCTCTGACACTTTGCTGTGTACATGGTGCTGGGGTTTGAACCCGCATCCTTGCGCATGCCAGGCAAGCACCAGAACCACTGAGCCACTGTTCCAGCCCCGTATGTTTAGTTTTGTAAGAAACTGCTGAACTGTTTTCCAAAGCAGAGAAACCATTTTTCACGCTCATGAACGATGAAGGAGAGTTCCTGCTGCTCCGTCCTCACCAGCATTTAGTGTCATGTCTTCTGGATTGGGGCCATTCTAACGGGCATGCTGTGGCATCTCAATATTGTTTTAATTTATAATTCCTCAGTCACAGAAGATGTTGATCATCTTTTTATTTGTTTGTTTGTCATCTTTATACTTTGGTGAGGTATTCAGATCTTTTGATGATTTTTATTTTATGTATTTACTTTATTAAAGACGGGGCTACGTTGCCTAGGCTGGCTTTGAACTCTCCATACCCCTTCCTGCCTCAGCCTCCTAAGTAGCTAGGACTATAGATGTTCACCCCAGTCCCAGCTTCACATGTTTTCAAATTGGATCCTGTATTTTCTATTATAGTTTAAAGTGTTCTTTGTAATTTTGCATACCAGTCCTTTATCAGATTTTTTTTGCAAAGGTTTAATTCTAATCTGTGAATTGTTTTTCATTTTCATACTGGTATTTTTTCAATTTTTATTGGTTCATATTAGCTATATATAATTTTAGGATTCATTTTGTCATAATTATAAATACTTGGAATATGATTTGCTTCAATTCAGTCCCCAGTATTTACCTTACCTTCCCCCTTTTCCTTCCCCTGATTCTGTTTCTGCCACTCAACTGATCTTTCTGGTATTTATTTACTTTTTTTAAAATTAGTGTTTTGTGCATATATATAATAGTGAGATTTATTGTAGATTTATATTCATATATGTACATAGGAAAGTTAGGTCAGAATCATTCCACAGTTTTTCTCTTATCCTATCCCTCTCCCTTCCACTTAAATGCCCTCCTTCTACTCCCCCAATATTTCTTTTATTTTATGGGTACTGCCCCAGGACCACCCCCCTCACCTTTTCCTTGTTTATACTGGCTTCCATATTAGAGAAAACATTCGACCTTTGTCTTTCTGGATCTGACTTATTTCACTTACATTATAGTCTCCAGTTCCATTCATTTATGAGCAAATGACAATATTTCATTATTCTTTATGAGTGAGTAATCTTCCATTGTGTATATATATTACTTTTTAAAAAATCCATTCACTGTTGAAGGCCACTCAGGTTGGCTCCATAGCTTGGCTAGTGTAAATTGTGCTTCTATGAACATGGATGTGCCTGCATTCCTATAGCATGCTGATTTTGGATATTTTGCATATATATTGAGGGGTAGAATAGCTGGGTCATATGGTGGTTCTGTTCCAAGTTTTTTTTTTTTTTGAGGACTCTCTATACTGCCTTTCAGAGTGGTTGCACTAATTTATAATCCCACCAACAATGTATGAGTGTACTTTCTCGCCACATCCTTCATCACTTATTATTATTTGTGTTCTTAATAATTGCCATTCTGGCTGGATTAAGATAAAGATCTCAATGTGGTTTTGATTTGCATTTTCTAATTACTAATGCTGTTGAACATTCTTTGCATAATTTGTTGGCCATTTGTATCTGTTTAAGTGCTTCTGTTTGCTTATTAATTTGGTAATTTGGGTTTTTTTGATGGTATGTTTTTGAGTGCTTTTTATATTCTAGATATTAATGCCCTATCTGAGGAGCAGGGGGCAAAGATCTCCCATTCTGTATGCCCTTCATGCTCTTAATTGTTTCCTTTGCTGTGCCGAAGCTTTTTAATTAAATGTCATCGCACTTACTGGTTTTTAATTTTACTTCTTATGCTGTAGGGACCAAGTTAAGGAAGTTGGTTCCAGTGCTTCCATGCTGAAGTGTTGGGCCTATATTTCCTTCTAGCAGTTGCAGGGTTTCTGATCTAATCCTAGATCTTTAATGTGCTTTGAGACGACATTTGTGCAGGATGAGAAATAAGGATTGAGTTTCATTCTTTCATATGTGGATATTCAGTTTTCCCAGCATCATTTGTTAAAAAGACTATCTTTTCTCCATTGAATGTTTTTGGCACCTTTGTCTAGTATCAGGTAACTATATATATGTATGTTCGTCAGCGTCTTCTATTTTCTTTGTCTTCATGTCTGTTTTGGTTCAGTATCATGTTGTTTTTACTACTATAGCTCTAACAGTATCTTTTATAGAGCAGGAGGTTTTAATTTTAATAAAGCTCAACTTAGAATATTTTATTTTTAGACTTAAACTTCTGTTGCTGTTTCTAAAAGGTCATTGCCAAATTGAAGAACTCTTAGATTTTCTTCTGTTTCTTTCCAAAATTTCTATAGTTTTGTTTTTCACATTTAGTTCTGTGATTCACTTTGAGTTAATTTTTGTGAAAAGCATAAGAGCTATCTATATTCCTTTTATTTTTGGGCATTATTTTTTAATCTTCATAACTGCTTTTCAGTGTTGATACTTTTATAATTTTAAGCTGGAGGAAATGGAGGCTTACTTAGGATGATTAAATTTCATGCCCAACTTAATTGTGTAGTAAGTGATATGACATCAAATTTAGGTATGTTTTAGGTCTGACTCCAAAAACAATAATTTTCCTCTAACACTGTACTGTTTTTCAAATTGAAGCAAGGATATATGGGGGGAAGCTATTAAAAAAGTTTAAAAATCTTCTCCTGTGTTTAAGCGCCCCTTGGTTCAATCCCTGGTACAAAAATAAATAAATAAAGTCCATGTTCAGCTAGGTTTGGTGGTACATATCTATAGTCCCAGCTACTCGGGAGGCTGAAACAGGAAGATCACTTGAACCCAGGAGTTTGAGGCCAGCCTAGGCAATATAGTGAGACCCTGTCTCTAAAACAGATAAGTAAATAAAAACCTGTGTTCGTTTCCAGGTAGCATTATTTTGAAATTAAATAGATATTGTGAGAATGAACTGTTGAGGTCTGTGATCATAAAACAGAAATATAAGAATTAAGTCACAAAACAGTGGAGAACATAAAGACAGTGCAGACCCTAGAAAAAACTGTAAACAAGACACTGCCTTAATAACAAAGATGCATTAAATTATGTCATCTAACAAGAGCCTGGAGGTGAGGAATCCCATCCAGCCACATAATCAAAGGTGCTTGCTCTCCCCAACTTTGAGTTCCTTCATTCCTAGCGGGCTGCCCCTTTGTTCTCGGAGTTGTCTCCTGATGGAAGGATGGCCAGGCCAATCATTTTATCTACGCTTTATGCAGAACAAAGGGGAAGAGGATGGCAGGTGGCCCATCTCTTCCTCTTACTAGGAAAGAGACCAAGGCCTATACTTCTCCGGGGCTACATGTGATTGGCTACTCTTGGGTGATCCATATTCTGTAATGGAAAGTTTCAAGAGACTAGAGGTTGAGAAAGGGCCAGTTGAAAGCATCCATTTAAAAATGTCTGCCTCAGGAGCTTCTAATCATACAGAGCCCTTCCCCTTCATCCTGCCTCTTGCCCACCTCCTCCTGCGTACAAAACTTCCACCCAACACATGATTGCTTAATCTCCCCTTCCAATGTTGGCTGCCTGGTGGTTTTACCTTTTTCTCAGAACTATACATCTTTTACATAGGGACCACTGGAATTGACCAGGGGACCCAAGTGAAGAAGCCTGACTGATGGAAGAGGCAGTGCTCTTTTGCTGGAAGAAACCTCCCCATTGGTGTCCTCAAATCCTGGCATAGTCCCTTAATAATAGTCACTTAGCCCAACAAGTTCAGAAGCACCACAGGGAACACATCAAGGATGACGAAGAGAAAATTGTGTGAAGGGAAAAGTGATCCAAATACGGTTTTCAGTTCCTGTGTGGTCATCCTCAATAGCCAATGGGATATGCTCAAGAAAGGCATTTCGCCATCATCTGATGGATGTTTGGATTTACCTCTTCTCACAGACAGGAGCCCTGGAGTTTACAATATGAGTAGCTCTCAGCGTTCATAAGTGCAGCATTGAGAATGCATGTGACCTTGTAATGGCCTTGGCTGGGTCATTTGAAATGCACTGCAAGCATCAAAGGATTGAGTAGTATATTAGAAAGACAATTGGGTCAAGTTGGAGGATTTTAAAAATGACAGGATGCACACAGCCCTCTTCTCAAGAAGCCTTTCTAACTGGAGAGGTCGCTCACTACACTAACGAGTGGAAGAGGGACTCTGGGCGTCCACACTGAGGAGAAGCACAGGGGTGATCATGAGTTGGGTGGGATCCATCCAAGGCCACTAGAGGTAACATCTTCAGTTACACTGCCACAGGTAAGGCTGCTTTTGGATAGAGTTCAATTTTATTTCAAAGGGCCTGGTTAAGAGAGAGTTAAAAAGGGTGGAAACTGTGGTAGACTGAGAGAAAAAGGAAGCAGTGGTACATCTGGACAAATTCGTGAGCACACACCCTCAGGGCCTGCCCAGGAAAATTGTCTAAACAGGAAATGAATTAGAATGGAAAGAATGGCCACCAGAGAAGAAGAGCTTAAGGGGCAGGATGGAGACGATTTGGCACCAGCATCTCTGTTTGCTCACGTCTTCCCTGCCTGTCCTCCTGCCAATGGACCTGTTTTGTAGCATGAAGGTGTTTCCCCAGCACACAAGAGGGGTGAAGGTGCCAAAAAGGAGCACAGTTTTAGCTATCAATCCTCACTTTCGTTCATTTCCTAAATCTGCTTGTTCTTCTGCTTGACTTGGTGGGAGGGGAGTTTCTTAGCCTGGTGAGAGACTCGGCTGGCTGAAGCTAGAGAGGGACTTGCTCTATGGTCACACCTGGTCTGGGTGCTTCAGCTGCCATAGACTGGGAGTCATATGTCCAGACAGGGCATTTCAGAACCTTTAACTTTATTTCCCTTCAATCAACGTTTGTCCAGCATCCACCCAGAGGTCCTACTCTTACCTGTGCCTGGCAGAGGGGATTATGATTTAAATGCAGCATGCTGGGAAGGTGGGATTCATAGCAGAGTCCATAATACCAATAACTGAGCAGCTGGAAACACCAGCAATTTGCAAGCACGGTAAGATGGGCTGCAGCCCAGCAGGGGATCACCGAAGATTTCATAAAGAGCAGTAAAAACAAAAACAACAGTTTTGTTTATTTATAGGAAAATCAAATGGGAATGGAAATTACCCTGTTGCTAAAAAGAATAAGGTGGTTGGGTTAGGGGGAGACTTTTGAGAAATTACCCAATTTGTGTGTACTGATGGAAACAATAAATAATCTTCAAATAATTTGCTTATAACTGCAGCAAGAACAGCTATAATTACATGATACTTGAAATGGGTGCTGGTGCCAAGGCAGAGAGACATGGGACCTAGAAATCTATTACCTAAGCAAAACCTCCAGGAATGCATAACATGGGTATCATAAGACAAAAAAATTAAAAAATATAGAGGTGCTGGCCTTATTTCAGTTGGTGAGAGTTCCTTAGGCTTTTATTTCTGTAAAAGGAGTAATAGTTTGGAAACTGCTCTTGAAGGCATGAAGGGAAAGGAGAACAGAAAGGGACCTCAACCAAACAAGGATGGAATGGTCACCTGGGCTTGACTTTCCCAGCGCAATCCTCAATCCTTCTCTTTCCTCTTCCTCTCAGGAAAGCTGAAGAGCCAGAGTTTCTTTCCCACACTTTTTTTTTTTGCAGATGAGGAGGGTTATTTGATCCATTTTTGGGATTTGCAGGGAAACTTTTGGTAAAGTTATTTTGCTGTCTAAATAAAGGGACAGACTCTTTCTCTTGCACTTGATTCTTGCTTGGGATGCCGAATTAAAGGCAAAATCTCACAACCATGAAGCAAAACACGGACAACAACCCCCTGCGTTTGGCTGAGCAGTAAAGTGGATATGGCTTGGGAGGCCAACAGCAGCTACCTAATGAATACTGGAAGTGCCTGTCTCCAGACTGCTTGTAAACAATATCCCTGAAAGAATGGTTTTTCCATCTGCACCAATAAAAGCACTCCTCATGCACGTAGAGGGATTAAGGAAGAGGCCAGCTGGCAGAAGCAAGATTTTCTGATCTTGAATTTGTCCCTAAACACACATCGTCCCTTTTGCCACTTGAATTATAGTTGATGGACGTTATATGAAAGATACACAAAGCATATGCTAAAGTTACATAAAAGGGGATAAACAACTTGAGTTTATTTTCCATTAATGAATGTAGAGACATTATTGAAGACTCGAAGGAAGAGCTGAATTGTACAATAAACAGATCACGAGGAAAGTTCCAGCACCTCCATCCATGATGTCTTAAAAAATCACAGTGTTATATGAAAAAAGTTCAACATCTTTAGCAGTCAGGGAAATGCAACTCAAAACTATGCTGAGGTTCCATCTCACTTGTTAGAATGGCAATCATCAAGGACAAAAATAATAATAAATACGGGTGATGATGTGGAAAACGTTTACACTGTTGGTGGGATTATATAGTATATCCACTATGAAGATCGGTATGGAGGTTCCTTAAAAGACTAGGAATACCAGGCTGGAGCGGGGGCTAGGCACTTGCTCAGCATGTGCAAGTGCACAGGTTCAAACCCCAGCACCCACGTACACAACTGTCAGAGCAGGAAAAGCCATTCGAAAAACTCAATAAAAATTGATTTTCTCTCTCTCTCCCTGTATTTCTATCTTTAAAAAAAAAAAAAAGACTAGGAATGGAACCACCACATGGTCTAGCTATACTGCTCCTCTGTATTTATCCAAAAGAATTAAAGTCAACACACTATAGAGATATATGTAAACCCATGTTCACAGCTGCACAATTTACAGTGACCGAAGTATGGAACCCAGTATGTGCCCATCCAGTATGTGACTGGAAAAAGAAAATATGAACACAATGGAATTTTATTCAGTCATTAAAAGAGAACACAATTATGTCATTTGCAGGAAAATGGATGGAAATGGAGAACATTATGTTAAATGAAATTAGCTGAACTGACACAGTCAAGGATTGTATGTTTTCTTTCATATGTGGAAGCTAGAGAGAAAAAGGGAAAGAAAAGGAGCCTCAGGAAAGAGAGCAGCAGACTGAAGGAAGGAGATCTGGGGTGGGAGGAGGGAAGAGAATGCAGGGGCGATCCCAAGGAATGAAACAGACCAAATTGTGTGTTGTGCATGTATGAATATATCACAATGAATCCCATTATTATGTAAAACTATACTGCACCAAGAAAGAAAAAAGAAAGAAAGAAAGACAGGGAAATGTCAGTCTTGTTTGAATTGGGGGTTAAATTACCTGATTCTCCTGTAGGGGAAGTGGGGAGCATTTGAGCAAGCAGGAAGGCTGTATTTTGTTTCTCTGTATTTTGCCCCGTCTTTCTGAGTCCCAGGCACCCTATTGGATGTGCTCCCCCTTCCTCTCCTCTCCCTCTCCTGGCTTGGGTCTCTTTCCTATGGATTTTTCACTCCAGTTTTGGAGAGCTTCCTGGCTGCACCTCCTGGGGTCTCCTCCCTGCCTCTGGGTGCCCACCCTGGCTGCCTGCCTTCCTGCTCTCCCGCCTGCGTTCTCTCACATTTTCTCTGCCTTTCCTTATTTTTGCCCTTCTCATTGTGTCATCTCCCCTCCCTCCTCCTCTTCCCTCTCTATTCCTGCTTCCTTCTTCCCTTTCTTCGAAGAAAAATGAGAGGTAGTGAACTACGAAAATAAACCTTTTAAGATGCGCATGATTTATGAAGCAGAGATGGAAGGATGGACTTCTCACATCATCAGACCTTCACATAGCAACATGATTTACCCTGTGTAGACTTTAAAATTATTAATCACCACAAGGGAGAGAGTTTCACTCTTGCTTCATGAGTATCCTGTTTCCCACTCTGTTCCGGTCCCTCTTTTCCTCCTTTTTTGGGGGGGGGGAGGGAAGGCCAT
Source organism: Aplodontia rufa (assembly GCA_004027875.1). Lineage (NCBI taxonomy): Eukaryota > Metazoa > Chordata > Mammalia > Rodentia > Aplodontiidae > Aplodontia > Aplodontia rufa. Next base: position 36,769 of record PVKS010003756.1, on the reverse strand, counting down.
TTTGATTATCTAGAATGTGGACAATACAATCTGTGTTAGAAATTCTGTGATTGGGGTGACACCTTGACAAATTTAATCTGAATCTCAGGGGCTCAGATATGGATCTTTTAAAAGGAAAAAAAAAAGAGAGAGAGAGAGAGAAAAGAGAAAAACGCCACTTCTGAAGTGGATAAATGTTCTGTGAGAACTGACATACTGACATTCTGGAACGTGCCTTCTCAATATAGCACTGCCTATTAAATTTGTGTGAGCTGAAATCGGGCTGAGGATATAAGGAAACCCCCATTGACTTGAGAATGGTAAAATAAAACAGAAAAAAAAAATCTCCTCATGAGGGTATCAGGACTTCCCAAAAGGGTAAGAGGGGGCTGAGATGACAATGCGTGGGCACTGCCCACGCTTAGGGGTATGCCCCAAGGTTAAAACTGTTTCCAAAAACCCCTTTGTGACCACAGACGGCACAGAGCTTGTCATACTTATATTTAGAAACAAAGCAATATATATACATGAAGGAATTCCATCAGATGTAGTGAAATTAAGAAGCTTCTGTCTACCCTTTAAAGGAAAATAAAGTTTTACACACTAGTCATCTTGCTAAAAAGTGCCCAAAACCACACTTTTTTCTTTCTTTCTTTTTTTTGAAACAATTCACCGGCAACAAGCACAACAATTTCTAGGGCGGGTAATTTTTCAAAGTTTTCCTAGGTAGTTTTAGTGAAACTTTTAGGAAGTTTTTGGTTCCATTTTATAATTTAGAGTTAGAGTACTGGTGGGGGTGGGGGGAAGGTACGGAGAATATGATTAGAGAATGGACTGGCCACACCGTTGGTAGAAGTCCATATTAGAACAAAAGCTCTAGAAAACAACTTGGCAATACTGGTTTAAAAAGTAAAACAACAACTTTGAGTTTTGGGCTGGGGCTGTAGCTCAGTGGTAGAGCACTTGCTTATCACGTGTAAGGTCCAGGATTTGATTCCCCTGGAAAAAAAAGTTTGCTTGCTGTTTCCAGAAATTTATCCTGAGGAAATCATCATAGATAATGGGAAGCGATCACTATGTGTAACAGCAAAATATTGAATGCTGTCTGTATTTAATAAATGTAAAAATAATTTAATTATAATTAAATTAATTTAATTATAATAATTTAATTTTTATAATTAATAAATTTAAAATAATTTAATTATAATAAACACAAAAGAAAGTACACAGTATTCATCAAAAGATGCAGAGGACTGTTCAGTGGTTGAAAAATATGGTTACGCATATCACTCATAAAAATACTGATATATAACTGCATGCGAAATATGATCTCATCTGTTAAAATATGTGATTATTATTAGGAAAAAAAAACCTGAATGAGTATAACATCAAAAAGCTTATAGTAGTCATTTACCAGAAAGCAAAATCCTTGAAAATGGGGAATAATGCATTTGAATAACATTGTTTGGGGCTTTGGTTATAAAATAAAATACATTATTTAAATGTGAGAAAACGGATCAATATTTATACTCTGGAAAATTTTTATATAGACAAAGAATGAAATAAATATGTAAAAATAAAATTAAATTTTATGGAAATGGTAAAATAATAGAGTGGACACTTTTTTAGTCTGTAATGTATCTTTATACACAGGATCCCATGCATACATGAATTGAAAATCACACATCAGGTGGTACAATTGTATTCCTGGAGAGCCCAAAAGAATCTGTAAATAATTTATTAAAGCATAAAATTTATACATAAAGATCAATTGCATTTTTATATTATAGCAAACACATTAGAAAAAGATACAATTAAAAAAGGACAGCAGTCTTTAAACAATAGGATAAATAGCACAAGCATAAAAACATAAGGTGCATAGAAATACCTTTATCAAAAGAGGAGCAAGGATTTCATGGAGAATAATGTGACATTTTACATATTAAACCAAGGTGGTCTGCCTTCGAACAAAATGTGTGACCTCCCTGCATTCATAGAAAAATAAAATAAAATCAATTTTCTTCCTCTTCTCTACCATATTCCCAAATGTATTTCACTAGTACTAAGGATTTTAATATAAAAAATAAAACTTTTAAGATTTTTAGGTGACAATATAGGATGACACCTTTATGGCTTCTGGGAAGGAAAAGATTTCTGAAATAAGACTTTTCCTCATACAGGAAAAAGAATTAAAAATTGATAATGTTAAAATAAAACTTTCTTTGTGAAAACTCAGCTGAAAATTTGAAGAGTATGTGTGCAATATATATGTCTAACAAGAGATTAATAATAAAAAGAACCTAGAAGCCAACAAATTAAGATTAGCAGCAAACATAACAACAGAAAAGTAAAAATTCTTTTTTCAAAAGTTTTGGGGGGAAAAAAAAACAACTTGTAGATTTCAGCTTATAAGATGAAACCATCGCAAAACCTTCCATCTGCCAATTTTTTCTTGGATACATACCTAGGGTAATTTTAGCACATGTGTTCCAGGAGACTTGGACAAGAAATCCCATTGGTTTGTACAGCTAAATCAGAAACAACAGGGAAATAGATCAATAAACACTATGCATCGTGAGAAGGAGGTACTGCACGCATCCATGCAAATGTGTGGAATGCAAAGAGCAAGTCACAAAAGATTAATTACAAAAGTTCAAAACCAAGCAAGATCAACAAAGCACTGTCCATCGATAAATACATGGTAAAGTAAAAGGAAGAACACAGGAATGATGAGTCTGTTTTCTACCTGGGGAGGCAGTTCACCCCCGTGCCCAGGAATGGCAGATCCCTGGAATGGTGTGGAAGGATGGGAGTCGGAGAGGGTACTGGGAACTTCAAAAGTGTGGCCAGTGTTTGATTTCTTATGCTCAGAGGTTGGTATACAAGCATGCATTTCATTATTATTCTGTGTTAAAATACATATTTATTATTAGAAAGAACCTGAAAGAGTATAACATTACAACGCTTATAAGTAGTCTTTCACCAGAAAGCAAATTACTTGAAAATGGAGAATCATGCATTTGAATTACACGGACACACACACTCATATAATACATACATATATTATAAACATATTTATAATATTTTATAAAATTTTATTTTATTATTTTGTAAACATATATATGTATATATACATATTTATTATACTATGCATGGCTTTGTATTGAATATTTATTATAGTTTTTTAAAAAATAGAAACGTCAAAAATTAGTGAAAACTTTCCTAGAACAGGTTTGAGAAATCTATTTGTTCCTTTTAAAGATAGTGTAGCCCCGGCTTTTGAGATGGATGGGGTCATTTTTAGACTTGGCTGTGTGACATTCCTGAAATTCAGTTTTCTCACTTGTAAATAGGAATAAAACTTAATCCATAATGTACTGTTAGTATAAAATTAGATCCTTTCTTTTAAAAAATTTTACTTGAGCACGTGATATATGTGGTTCACTATTATTAAAATATTATGCAGCAATAGTAAAGAGATCTTTAAAAATAAACAAAAATGCCTGAACACGGTGGCACCCACCTGTAATCCCAGCTAGTTGGGAGGCTGAAGCAGAAGGATCAGAAGTTCAAGGGCAGCCTGAGCAACTTAGTGAGCCCCTGCCTAAAACTATTTTAAAACATTAATAAATAAAAAGGGTTCAGGAAATAACTCAGTGGAAGAGCGCCCCTGGGTTCAATCCCTAGCATGACCAAAAAAAAAAAAAAAAAGAGACCACAATCTTTTGAGATGAAATTTGCTGAGGTTATATTAAAATAAAGCTGCCTTATTCATCATATTATGCCCAAATTTGAGTGTGTGTTTTATCCAAAGAACTCAAAATAATTGCTGTACATGATGGAAGCTTTTTATACAGCCTGTTTTGCATGAGACACTTACTCCTAACTTGTATCTTCTCTATTGCATCAGGCTTGAATTCCAAGAAATGCTATAGGTCTTCAGACAGCAGGGCATTGAAGATCATTCATATTAAGGATCATCTCCCATCAAAAGATAAAGGAAAAAAGTAAAGTTCAAAGTGACAGTTCTGAGCAGCCGCAGCTGAGAAGTGATGCCTTAAATTACCCACGGGGCTCCTACAGATATCAGGGTTGTATGTGGGCAGGCCATATAAAGGACTTCTGATATCAAAGCAAACTGGGTTTTTCAACCCCAGAGAGGTGGGCTTGGGGTAGCTTCCACTGAAAAAGTCAAACTACTACATGAAAGAACGACAGAAAAGGTTACATTGCTAAAACTTTTGAACCAGATGGAGAAGACAGAATTTCCTCCAATTGCAAGGAACCAAGAAAAAAATATCACACTTCCTGGCTGCCCACTCAATGTACCTCCCCCTCCCCCAGGTCCCCTTTAGCAACAGAGAAAGAAATCACAGTAAAGAATTAATAATGCAGTGAGCCAGACTTTCCTCTCCCGTGTGATTCAGCCCCACGGCTGGAGGAGGGGTAGGCAGTGAGTTCTTTAACTCTGAGCGCTCTGGACTGGCTTTCAATATTAGACATCTGGAGTTTTTGAAAATTAACACTGGAACAAAAGTGACTATCATACTCCATGTCCCCTTCACCCGCCCTCAGCCAAAATTTTATTTTAGGTTTCTTTGGGGCTGTCAAAAAAAAAAAAAAAAAGAAAGAAAGAAAGAGAAAAAGAAAAAAACTAATGGGAAACACTACTTATAAATGTAGAAACAAAATCATACTAAAATCATGTTGTAACAATTACTACTACCTGTGATTGCTCTTACTACAAACTAAAGGAAAAATGTGTTTTACCATAAGTGACACTCCTTTAACACTGTGACCAGCCTCCTTCCTCTCTCTTTCCAGCATATCTATTTAATCATGCTTGACTGCAGGGGCCAGGTGATGCAATAGTTTCAGTGTAACTTTCTTATCTAGGTGTGGAATGACAAAACTGTGCTATTGAGGCGCTGTAGTTGCGGACTCCATGGCCCCTTGGGCATAAGAATAGCAGGAAGAATTTTTCCTCAGCCTTATAGGGGCATCTGTGGTGCCTGAAGCCTCTGTGAGCCCCCGGCCCAGTAATCCACAGGCCAGATAGGAACTCCTTTCTGACATAAGAATCTAATTATAAATTCAATTTCCAGTCCCCTCACACCTGCTTTTTGAGTTTTTAAAACTTGAAAGACTTACCCAGAATGACATACATGTCCAGAGGAAATCCTCTGTTGACCACTAGTGGGATTGATGACTGTGAGAGGTGCCATTGACACTTGGTTTTCATCCCCTACTGACATTCTCAGGATGATGTCTGTTGGGAACACACATCTAGTCGGTGAGCTTCACAGTAACAGGAAGTGTGAGCTCCTCCAGACCAACAAAGTAAATTCAATACTTGCTGAAATTGCACAGGGCTCCCATACCTGAAGAAGGTGAATTAATAGACCAACAAGACAACTGTGAAAACAGACATCTGGGAGAGATGGAGGGTCTCTTTTAAACGCAACTCTGTGAAATTCACTGTTACCATTCTCTAGGACATGACAGAACATTCTAGAAGTTCCCCCAAAGCTGCTCACCCACAGAGGAATAAGGAACTCCAGCTGTAAGTTGGGACTGAAAGGTGTTTGGACAACTGCCTTCTTCCAAGAAAGAAAGCTTGGGATCCCAGTAGTGAGAAGTCTTTTTACTTTCGTTCTACCTCTTTTGGGAGAACTCTGCATTGCATTTTTACATCACCAATCCTTATGATCCTTTGTGTTAAATGCATTTCATAGAAGTGCCATGTAAAATACTTCAATACAAACTGTTTTCCAGTTACCAGTAATGTTCTCACTGCTAATAAAGAAGACTCCCTGACTTATCTTAACAATGCTAATGTTTACTTCAAGAAGAAAACTGGGAGATTAAACTTTGGTGCATTTGATTCTTCCATAGCCTTTTTGGGAACTGAGGAAAATGGACACATAGTTCTTGGGGTTCAACACAGAATTTAAAAATGGATATGTTCTGGAGCTGTAGCTCAGTGGTTAACGTGTTTGTCTGGCATGTGTGAAGACCCGGGTTCAAATCCCAGCACTGCATCCACAAATGTTGGAGAAACAAAAGCCAGATGAAAAAAAAAAAAGTTGATTCTCTCCCCTGCCATCTTATCTCTCTTTCTCTTTCCCTTTATCTATAAAAAAATTAATAAGTTCTGAGCTTTGTTGCTATTTCTAACTTCCGTCCCTTTTATGGAGGATATATGATGGTAACAGAAGGTACTTTTATTTTGTTGAAAAACATGATGTCTGGGTTTAGGATTTTGGAGGGAGAGGCTGGGGTATAGTTTAACAAATTCATCAATATTTTCTCTTAAGATATCATATTTAGTATTGTTTAAGAAATTAATTTCTCTACTCAAGTCAGAGAAATAGTTATTTATATTTTCTTCTCAAAAATCTGAAGTGTTTTTTAACAGAATAATTCTTTACTGTCTAGAATTGTTTTTGAGTGTGCCATGTGCAATGAATGAGTCCAGAGTCAATTTTACCCATAATTACAGTCAGTTTTCCAACTCAATTTACTAAAGATTCCCTCTGTTCCCTTCAGCTTATCATGTGATAAATTTCCATGCACACATGTGACATATGAAGTGATAGATACTCAATCTCATTGCTGGCCAAGATGTGCAAGTCAGAATTATTGAGCTAGCATATCCACCCATTTAATTGAATTCTCTATTCTGTTCCACTGAAAATTAGTCTGTTCCTATTTTAATAGCAAACTGTATTATTTATCATTTTCCTCTGATGAAGCCAGCTAACTCTTGGTTTTGTATCTTTCTACACATGAGTTAATTCGTTTTTCTCATGGTTTGTTTCTTATTTGTGTACCTTATATTGATGGTGCATGAAACCTGTAATTTTCCTTGCTCATTCTATTCTTGTCTTAATTTACTTTTAAATTGTATTATTATTATTATTGTTATTATATTATCAATTTTTTGTGGTGCTGGAATGGAACACCAGACTTCAAGTACTGAGCTACAGTCCCAGACTCCTTATCTCCTTATCTAATTTTAATAGCAAGATCATACTGAACTCATAGAATGAGTTATGGTGTATGATTTCTTTCTCTATCAATGTAGGGATAATATGAGGAGTAGGTCTTTAAAGAAAACCTTTTTTAAAGGTTATAAAAGTAATATATATTCATTGTAAGACTTTATAAAACACCCCATATCATAAAGAGAAAAATAGAAATTATTTATTGCATTACCATCCAGAAAATATTGTTAAATATATGTTGGTGTATTTCCTTCTAAAAAATGTTTTGTCAGTTTCTACAAGATATATTCAATTTGCTCTTTCTCTCTCTATGCACGTTCATACTTAATAATGATCACAACAGCATATACTATTTTATCTACTTTTTCACTATTTCATTAGTGTTCCCCCTGCCATTAACTATCCCTCAAAACCAGGAATTTATTTGTTGCATATTTAATTGATTATTGAAATAAATACATTTTAAATTTTCCTTGGATAAATTTTTCATTTTTTTCTGGTGAACTATTAATATTTAAAAACTCTGTACAATAATATTTTAATACCTATTCCCATTTCCTGTTAAGCATCAGGTACCTGTCACCTTCATTCTTAGCACCATCACAGTGTTGACTCAGTTGCTGTAACCAGGACCAACACTCTCTCAAAGGCACAATTTTGAATTCATGCTGGGTCCAAGTCCATGGTGTCTGATGGGCTCCAAATCTTCAAGCCCGTTGAGCTGCATCCTTTCTCTTCCCCTTGGCCTTCACTGAGTAACTGAAAAACTTGTTCAGACTAGAAGTGAAATTCCCCAGGCGGACCTGGAGCCAGGTCATGACTGCACTCAGCTTCTCTGGGGTCTTGACAGTGTGTTTTCTTATTGCCAAATACTTAATTACTTTTTCTGCTAAGTATTCAAGTCAATTAAACATATTAATTGTCTTCCCCATGTCAGGCTTCTCTTTAGGGGATGTTACTGCCTGGACTTTGATTTATTTCTTGGGATATCATTCCAAACAGACCCCAGTCAGCCCTGCCAAATGCCAATTTCTGAAATTTGCCACTGCCTGGACAATCCTGTTTAGTCCCAAATCAGACGTCTTAGATATTGATACCATACCAAGCTCCTTATTTCCCCTCTGACACTGTAGCTTGAACACCTAGCCACCCAGCTTAGGCCTCAGTTCTATAGCTATGTCAAACTCCCACTAATCCTTGCTTCCTGCACTAGCTTAATGTCTCCCTCACCAAGATCCTAGCATATATTCCAGGTAAGCTTTCTGACCTTTATGACGTTTATAGTTTACAAAAATATCTATGTTCCCATTCTAGCTTTTAATCCTAAAATAATATTGTGGGGAAGTAGGGGAGGCTTGCTAAATGTGTTTCACTGAAAAGGAAATTGTCTTTAAGAAGTCTAGTGAGGGCTGGGGGTGGGCTCAGTGGTAGAGTCCTTTCCTAGCATGCGTGAGACCCTTGGGTTTGATTCCCAGCACATGTGCGTGCGTGTACACACATACACACACACACACACATACACAAAGGTGGCTAATGACCTATTTGGGTTTACATAGTTAACAAATGACCTCTTCAGGACTTAAGTTCAGACCTTGTATCTTATATTAGTGTTCTTTCTGTGGTGGAGCCTAAGTGGTAGCTGACTTCCACTTTGAGCAGACCTTACCATTCATTTCAGGAAGCAATTTTCCAGTGTGAAGAATTAATGGACCAGGTCTCCCAGAACAACATCCTAACCCCTAAATAGTAATTCACAGGTGTAAACATGAGGTACTATGCAGTTGATAGGAATAAAGCCAGTGAGTGTGAAGGACCTTTGAGTGATATCCCTTCAATTTCTCCTGGGCTCTTGTAGGACAGGCCAGATTCCATGTGAGAACACAGTTCTTAGCTAGGTCTAGATCTGTCAAAGGGAAGGCTATGAATGGCATTTGCTGCAGACCCAAGCCACTGTGGTTATTTCAAAGTGAAGACATTATCCCTATATACATAATATACGGGCACCACCTACGAGAACCCTTCCAAGGTCTCCTTTCTAGGTTGGGTCTAGACACTTGGAAGCAACATTTCTGGGGCTTTCTAATGGTGTTCATGTTTAGAGTTCCCCTTTGAGGGGAACTCATCAGAGAGTTAAGAAGCCTAAGACAAGGAAAAAACCTTCATTCTCTGCTGACAGCTATGGGAAGTGGGTACAGACAGAAAGAAAATGAAATTCCTGCATTTTCATACCTTCTGAAAGCCAATAGCAGTTTCTCATCTTCCTTAATTTTATCAGTCATCTAGCATCACGTGTCCTCCACTAAATCTTTTCCCACCTAGAATTTCTAATGTGGTATTTGTTTCCCTAACCTAATTTTGACGATTACCACACTTCCCCCACAGTGGTATAATTTTGCTACTCACACTTGCCTCTTTCTCTGGATAGAAGCTCTTGAAAACATGATGCATCTTATTCACCTTTGTATCTGTAGTGCTTACACTACACCAGGTAATCAATGTTGCTAAAAGGGTACATAAAGAATAAACTTGGGTGGAAGAGGTTAAGCTTTTCGGAGCAAGTGAAGATACTGATATGCTGAGTAGGAGAAAAAAATTCAATCTTCAAAATGTTACTCTTTAGACTTATTTTATGTGGGCCTGCTAGTAGATTACCATTTAGAATACTACCTTTAAAACACTCTATGCAAAGAAAACTTCTTTATAACAAAGTTGAGTGTCTTAAAAATCATAAAAGTATTTGTACATCATGAAGATTAGCATTGGGCTACTTCATTAGTGTTCAGTGCTGACATGACTTTGAGATCCATTAATAGTGAGCACAAGAGAAATTACTATTTTTTTTTTTTTAGCTCGTTGTTGGACATAGGGAGGGTCACCTGGGCAAAACATGAAATTTTGATCCCTAAATAAACATTTGGCACCTTAAACACTGTCTAAACATTTACTTCCAAAAAAAGTCCAAACTGTATCAGATGTGGGGATTATGTATTGGGGACATAGAATATATATATATATATACATATATATATATATATACACACATATATATATATATAATTTTTCTACTTTAAAACATTCACATTTATGATGAACACTTTAATTAAAATGTAAAAAAAATAATGCTCTGGGTTCAATGGGAGCAACTAGGGAAAGTAGCAAAATCTGACTTGAGAGTATGGGCTAGATAGAGCGTGTTTCTTGGGTTAGGGGACTCTTGAGTCAAGTGCTGAAGATGCACTTCAGGAAATTGTGGCCCAGGTGGTGGGGATGGCAGAGGCAGGCTTTGGCTTGTGGGCTCACGGCATTCCTGTATTTTGTGTGGTGTGCACAGCAGCTGAGAGCCATAGGCCCACATCCCAATGGCCTGGTGGGTCACACAAACGAGTATGAACTTGAGCTAGAGTGGTAGCTTAGCAGTTAGGGTGCTTGCCAGGAGGATCCAAGTTCAAACCCCAGCACCACAAACACAACTAAGTGTTGGAGAAACGAAGGCCAGATGAAAAAAATAAATAAAATTGATTCTCTTTTTCTCTCTCCCCAATCTCTCTTTACAAAGAAAAAGAAAGAAAAAAGAGCATGAACTTAGGTGGAGATCTTTTGAAAGTTATTAAAACCAAGTCCAATGGTCACTGACATTCTGCTCAGAGTTTAGGAACCTAGACTTGTTTGCGTCGTTGTCAAGGGTGTTCCCTGAGCCGTAAGGGAAGAACATGATTAAGTGGATTTTGGCACAGATCACGCTGGTTCACTGTAGGATTGTTTGGAGAGGCTATGACAGAAAGTAAGAGGGCCAGCTATGAAGCTGTGAGGGAGATCAAGGGGAGAATGAATCTGGTTGATGGGCATGGTATGCTAGAGGAAATGACAGATTTTAGCAGTTCTGCATGAACCAACTTCAATGCTTCTTCTCTTCATTTTTTAAAATTACAAGATATTTTTCATTAAAATTTCTGGCCATTTATTTTCATTTGCATTAAGTAGTATTTTAAAGCATTATCTTCCATTTACCTGATGATTTTTGAATGTATGCTTACCGTGTTGTCCTAACATCTGTTAGTAAACTTTCTGACAATCAGAACAAAAGAATCACAAAGTTGATCTTAGCGTTCTTCTACTTTTGGGGGTTAAATAATGATAGCACATTGCTAAAAAATATGATGTAAAAAAGTGATGAAACTACTTCAATAATTCCAAACCACCAACTATTAGGTAATATTTTGAAGAGGCTCATTGCCCATTCAACTGACACCAATGCATCATGATGTGCGCCCCTGAGACTTGTCATGTCTATTGAGGATGTGACTTTGATATAATATAGTTATAAGAGTCAACTAAAATTTTCCCTACTAACTTTACAGAAATAAATTAGTAACGTATTTTTCTTGAAAAAAAAATAATGATAGCACATCTTGCAGGTCCATTTTACAGATTCCTCCAAGGAGTCTGTGTAACTTGTGCTGGGCTGATGGGATCGACCCCTCTACGGAGTCTTAAAGCCATGGTGTCGACAATTTCCTCTCTGCTCTTTGAAATACTCCCAATTTTTCTTTTCTTCTCTTGGAAAAAGACTACCCTGTTTAATACCCATTATCTAAATACACAATTGTCATTTATTATTTTTATTTCACCAGCGGTCATTTTACCATCCAGTCTGTTTATGGCTTTTAGAAAGCTAGACATCTCCGACTCGAATAAAAATGTCCATCTCCTATTTTGAAAACATTCTCCATTTTGAATATGGTATGTTGGATGAAGAGCAACTGCAGACAGAAATTGGAAAACATAACACTTTGAAAACTGAGGAGCAGGTAGCTGGTCAAGAGATAGTTAATGGTTATGTTGAAGTATCTGCTTTCAAGATCTCAAACTTGGTGATGTCTTTAAGTCCTTGAGAAGGGAGACTACCCCAAGACCTTCACCTTCCCATTTTATTTTTAAGTCTTCTGCAAATTTAAACTGTATTTTCTGAAGATGACCGTGAGGAGTGTGAAGTGCTACCTCCCACTTTCCGACTCATTATTCTGAGTGGAAAATCTTTAAGACTGGAGTTTACAGAGAAACATGCATTTGTGAAACTAATTTAATATTCAACTAATATGGTAATTGATTTCACCTTCATAGGACTGTTGGCGTGAGGCAGGGTGTGGAATATCCTGGACCCTGAGAATTTCAAGGGTAAGCCCTTGAATGAAGACTGGGTCCCTCAAAGCTGAGCAGAATTTCAGTGAATCATAGGACTGGAAAATGTTAAAAACACCCGGATAAATAGATAAGTGCCATTTTAAAGGTAGGGGCAGGTGGGTGGGACAAAGCATGACAGGTCTATTCTATTCCTTTCCCTAATCATGTCAGGGCTGGCTCCAGGTTTCTTAACATTGCGAAGGCCATGGTTGTGACTGCTGTGTCACCTCTTGTTTTGATTCCTGTGTAGACTGACAGTAGTTGGGCACTCTTCATAAAGTAATAAAATAATTTTGAAACTGCACATATCAAATCTCATTCTAACAAACTCTCAAGATTTCCCCAAATTACTGACTTCTAACTCAAGAGCTTAGGGAATAACTAGAAAAGACAGTAGCTGGAAATAAGATTTCTCCCTGGGGGTTTTAAAGGCAAGTATTTTTGGTGTCCCTTCAAAGGTTATGTGCAGAGGCGGTACCCTGAAGGACTCTCGCTAAATTAGGAATGCAGATTTGACCTGTTGTGACCCTGGAGATGGCATATCCCGGTCTGCAGAACAGTACATTAATTGTTCAAAGTCTGTCGCTAGTTCCCCTTGGCCTGGTTTCAGGGTTGTCAGACATCTTGATAATAAGGATCCCTCTGGAATGTGCCTTTAAAAGGGAAGCAGGTCACTGATAGAGTGCAGGTGTTTGTATTTCTTTGGTAAATTAATTACCATGCAAATGATCAATACGGTAGCATATCTATGATCTTTGCTTCTGGGAAACTGACAATGATTTTTATGCCAAAGTAGACTTATGATGGTAATCAATCCCACTTAGTGCAGGTGCAGTCGGCAAGCTGGCCACCTACAGAAGGAGGCACCAGCTCTCTTCTAATGCACCACATGTGTACAATTTTATGTTTGTCACCTTGATTTCTCCTGTGAGAACAGTACTCTTTTGGATATTACTGACTCCAAATGCCAACTTCTTATTAGATTTATCAGAACTTATAAATCTTAGACCCAAGACAGCCATCCCAGGCCAAAGATAGGAGTCTCTGTACATTGGAATCATTTAAAAGTTCTCTTGGGGGTTGGAGCAGTTGCTCTGTGGTTACAGCATTTGACTGGCATGCATGAGGATGCGGGTTCGAATCCCAATACCACATACACAACAAAGTGTTGGAGCAATGAAAGCCACATGAAAAACTAAATAAAATTGACTCTGTCTTTCTCTCACTACCCCCCTCTCTATATATAAAATAAAAGCTCTCTTGGTAATGCTAATATGAATCCAAATTTGAGAACCATTAGATGGGTAATTGGTAAAAAAAAAAAAAAGCATTTTCTTGTAGGGTGAGGAGGAAATGTTTCTGAATATATATTTTAAAACATTTCACAAGCATTTTACATATGAGGAGCCTCAGACGCAAGGACGTGATGCAGTTTGCTCAAGTCTAAATTACTAATATTACTAATAGGTATCGGGGCTGGGATTTAAATCTCAATAGTTCTTCATAAAATAGCAAGGAAGGAAGCGAAGGAAGAAGAGAGAGAGGGCAAGCGGATGGCAAGAAGGGAATCTAGGGTGTGCAGTGCTTCCCATGCTGTGCGAAGGTGTCACTGTGCTGGAAGCTAGCTGGTGTGTGCTTGTGAACGCTGTGCTTTGACATTTCCTAGTTTTAATTTCTAAGATGGTAAATGTTATCAGGTATAAGATACATGAACAAAAGTTTCCTGTGGTCCTAAATAAATTTTTAAGAATTGAAAGGATTCCTGAGACCAAGAAGGTGTCCCATTTTAGAGGGAAATGGGAAGGTGAGATACATGTTCTATATAAAGTTGCAGAAGACAAGAACGAATAAGTTGGTTCAGATTGTCAAGAGTGTTGAATACTATGTTAGAAATTGGATTCCAAATGCTTTTGATCTTACACTACTTTTGAAATCATTTTCGAGTATTCATCCACAATGTATTGTTTTAAATAATCTTATAATGCACTATTATATAAAATGTTAAAAATGATAAAATAGAATAATTTAAAATAATGCAACAAAATGGAGTTGGTAATATTTTAAAATAATTGTTTTTAATTAATGGAAAAATACCTTTTGATCTCAAAAGACAATAATAAAATTGGTAAATAGATTTCATTATTTATCTTAAAAATTATCTATTTGTGGTAAAGCCATTTCAAATTGTAAGATCATTTTATTGTGATCCTTGATGTTAATAACTGTCAGGGAAGAAAAAGATACCTCAAGAAGAGAAAAAAATAAAAGATTCAAAAAGGAAAATAGGAGGTGGTCAGCAAAAATAATCGTTGGCTAGGTCCCCTAATTTGTTATTAGTTACATTTCATTTCAAGTTATCAAGTATGCAAAATTTTTGGTGAAACTTGGTCAATTCTTGCCTTCTTTGATATCAATTAGTTGAGAAAGCGTAAAGGTAAGATGATATTCCCTAGAAAGGGGTTCTAAACTCTTTGAAACTCTTCATTTAGGTAATTTTAAAAATGATTTGAAAATTTGGGTTTCAAATTTAAGTGTTAAAATAAAGAGTTTGTGGGTGGCACAGCTATGTCACCCTTGAATGAATGAATGAAGGAAGGAAAGGGCCATTGGCACCCCCCACTGCCAGCTGAGCCACTCACAATTACTTCCAGACAGTGACCCACTGATGCTGAACAAAGGGAGAGCGCCTGTGTCAATCCATGTATAAAATATCAGCAGAATGCAATTTATTTAATAATTGTGCAGGTTCTCAAACATGCTAGGCAATTCCTATAGAATAGTATTTTGGATAAAAAAAATAAACTCAGAGAAGTTTTCTATTTCTTCCTGCACTTCTTGGTGGCATGCACCGCACTTTGGGAGCCATAGCAAGCCATCAGGGAGGCTCAATTGGAGGGAAAGCATGACAGGTTCCATGTAAGGGTATAGTGAGAGGGGTAGACTGGGAAGAGAAGGCTGGAGGCAAGAAGATAGAAGGAGTTTGGGGCCCAAGTTGAAGCAGCAGAAGGACAGAGGGCAGAGGATGGATTTGACAGGCACTTCGAAGATCAACTCCATAGATGTTTGAGTGTGAAAGTAGAGGAAATTTAGAAGTGGCTAGGAAAACGACAATGCCTTCTATGAGCATGGGAAGAAGGAAAGAGTATCATGAATTCCATATTGAATGATAAGGACATCACTCTTGGGGAGTAGAAAGGTGACCTTCTGCAGCAGCAGGAGAGAACATCCGAGCAACTGAAGCAAAGTAAGTTCCTTCCAAACTTTGGTTTTCAGCCTTCTAGTCCCTTGCTTCTTTGCTTTTTTTGAAAAGTCATCTACTTCTTAGAGACTCTGAAGAAAGCCATGGGCTCCAATTTGGAAAACAATGAATGTGCACACTAAACATGAGATCACACATATGCTTTCTGGGTCCCGAGACCCCAGCTGTTCACTAGTTCCCAGACCCACTCCAGATTGAAGCCCTGCTCTAACTGGCCCCTTCAGTGCCCTCCAAACCTGCTCTGTTCCCTGTCAATGTGCCATTCTTCTGAGTCAGGAATAATCTGCCAATTATCAGGCACTTCCTGTTTTAGAAATCCTGATGACTTCTGATCAAATGCTTTGTTCATTAGGCTGATTGAAGAATTGTACTTTCTCATGTTGGGTGGGAAATGGGAGGAAGAACACAGCAGAAAAAAAGAGGTCCATTACAAGACTTCATGATTCCTCTGGGCAAGACAAGACAATGCAGTAACACGCACAGTACCAACCTGAACCAGATCTAATGGGAAGTCCAAAAAATAAGTTAAACGACACACTAGGTAAATAATGAGCCCAATCCAGAATGTGGGAAATGCTACAGAACAAAGAACCCAATCATTAACAATGGATATTATAGCAAATTAAAAGGGAATATTAGAGAATAAAAGTCTTACAAAAAGTTAGCAACCAAAAGCAATAGAACTTGGTGTTGTCCAAAGGACAATCTGAGGAACTAGAATGAAGTCACACTCTGTGGGACAATATTTTGGTCAACAATGGGCCACATATATAATGGAGTCCCCTAAGATCACTTTACCCAATTTTGTTGTAGCCCTTAGTTTGTGTAAGTATTCTCTGATATATGTAGGACAAAATCAACTAACAACACATTTCTCAGAATGTATCCCTGTGGTTAAACAATGCATAGTTGACCTACTTGGGATTTGGACCATGTTAAATGTAAAATAGTCTAGCTAGGTGGAATAAGGTAATTATGTAAAAATAATGTATTTTTTTTCAATTAGAGATGCACAGTGAAGTATTTGTGGGTGTGAAGACACAGTAACTGGGATTTGTTTTCAAATAGTCCACAAAAATGTGGTAATAAATGAAACAAATTTGGCAAAATAATGATATAAGAGTCATTACCCTATTTTCTGCTTTTTTGTATGTTACAATTTTCTACAAGTTAAAAAAATGATCAATAATTTTTAGAAGGTGTGGTTCCAATCATCAGAATCATCTGGAGAGCTTGAATAGAATAGATTCCAAGAGCTGTCCAGTATTCCTGAATCAATGCCCCAAGAATACTTCAGTTGTGGATGGAGGAGGAGATGAAGTTGTGGATAGAATATGTTACTATATCTATCATATATAAATACATATATTGTCTTTGGTTCCTGGCTCATAACTCCCTTCCCAATTCAAAACTATAGAAACTAAAATTTCTCTTCCCAAAGGTGGCTCGTGGAACTAAAAATATTCTCTAACCTTTCCTTATCTTTCTGTCTTAGTGTTGGCCATAAAGACATTCTCTGACATACCTTATCTGATAGATCATAAGACCCCCATTCCAGAAGGGCCCTGCCCGGGGCATGCAAGAAAGGAAATGTTGCGTGCAGAGGTGGAGACAATCCTCACAGACAGGCCTTGCTGGGTCTCCACTCCTCCCCCTCAACCCCAGTCCATTAGCATTGTAACACACCATTGTGTCCAGTCACATTTCTACAATGGCAGTTCATCCTTCAATCATGCCTGTGCAGTGAAGTCTCCATAAACGCCCAAAGGACAGGATTCAAAGCACTTCTAAACAGCAGATATATGGAGTTCCTGAAGCGGGCACCCAAAGAGGGCATACAAGCTCTGTGCCTCTTCTCACACCCAGCCGTATGCATTTTTTTCATCTGTATTCTTTGTAATATCCTTTATAATAAACCTATGAACATGATTTCCTGAGTTCTGTGGCTACTAAAGCAAACTGATTCCAAGGAGCTGTGTATGGGAACCCTGTTTTATAGCCTGCCACACAGGTAAAAACAACCTGGGGCTTGTGATTGGCATCTAAGGTGTATGTGTGTGGTGGGGGGCAGTCTTGAAGTCTGAGCCCAATCTGTGGCATATGATGTGGTCTCCAGGCAGTGTCAGGGCTGAATTGGAGGACACTGAGCTAGTGTCTGTTGCAGAATTCATTTCCCTCTTGCATTTTGGGATCATAGATTATCTGTTGACTGCCCTGATGTAAATTTATAATCTCCCAGTTGTGATGGCCATCACAGCCAGGCCACCTCTTCTGATATGTGACCCAGGGAATCTGAAATAGTCTTCTTTCTTCCTGATAATTTCTTTCTTCTATCTCTCTTCCTCCCTCTTTTTCTTTTTCCTTTCTCCATGGAGGCTTAGGCTATGGAACTCCAAAGAATATGGAACTCCAAATCTCCTCTGAGCAGGCCCAGGCTGGCCTTTCCCTCTCCTAGAAGCCCTCTGTGTCTTCGCTATTTAACCCGAGTGCGGTGCTTGAGCAGAAGGACCCTCTCTAACACACTGATTATTTTTCAGAGCTCCCTTACTGTCCATGTGTGAGAGGTGGGCCCACTGCCCAAATGTACATCAAGGGGTTTCATGGGAAGCAGAGTCTTCATATTTGAGCCCATTTTTTTCCCTTTCATCACTCATTATCAGAAAACATCAGAATTTGTTCTTAAATAATTTATTTTTTAATATTTACTCTGGGGAAGTTACATTTATTTAAGAAAACATCCAACAAAGAAACACAGAATTATATAAGAGACAACCAAATGTGCAAATTCCAAATGCTTTCTATAATAAGTATAAATAATTCCATGTCACATTGAGAATGAAAACATTGATAGACACAAAATACTAAGCTATCAACTTTGAAAGAAATAGATGAAAACACTGAAGATCAGTTGACATCTTTGGAAAGAAACTAGAAAGATTTATGTTGGGGGGAAAAGACATATCAGGTCACATGGATCACAAATATATTCCGGTCCTAAGTTCAGACCTCCAAAATTTCAGGCTTTACCTCTGCAAAAATGCATTTTCCTCCTTTCACTTAGACAAGCATGACACAAACACAAAGCACACGGAGAAACTGTAGGTCAAGGGCAGAAAGAAGTTTCCTCAAGGATTACTGAGTTTTCTGTCTCAAGGCTGGGGTGTCACTGGATACAGGGTCCCTGCCCAGCACCCCTGCCCTACTCTGCATTAACACAACAAAACTATAATGAAAGCCCATTATCTATCATGCCCCCACTCCTTCCTTATCTTCTCTCCAAGGAGGCAGGAAACTCAGAGGCACAACACAGATAGTAGTTTCTTATCCTACAGCTGGAGTTTCATAGGAAAAAGCAGGAGAATTTACTGGATTCACTCTTGAAGCAATTCCTTCTTTCCTAGGGAGGCAACAAGCCAAGCATCAAAGAGGCCACCTCCCCCCCTGCAGTCAGGAGTTTGCCAGGATCCAGAACATGCACTAAAGCAATGCAGCGCCTTCTCCAAAGCAGGAGAAACGTCTTCATTTAAATAAACTGGATGTCTGTAATAAAATAAATAAAGTGAGTGACATGAACGTGACTGTTGAATTCACGAAATGAGCTGTATATACAGGTGGTGCCTCAGCAACAACCAGAAAACAGGTTATTATTATAGACTTTCCTACCTCTGCGGCAACATTTTCAATGTTAACAAATCCCTCATACAATATAAGGGTATATTATATATGTTCACACTTTTACATACACCTCAGTTCAAGCTAACCTCTTTAGAAGTGAAGACAATGATAAGCCAGAGTTATCTGTCTTCCCACTAAAATATTGATTTCTAAGAGATGTATGCTATAGAGAGCAGCGCATTTCCAATGTGAACATGTCCAGTCTCAGCAGCCTCCGAATCAGTCTGTGCTTGATTTTGCTTTTCCAGAAAGGAGCTAAGCAGGCAGGCAAAACCATTAACTATTGATACTTTCTGAATATGTGCATTTTCCCTGAGCTTCTGCAAGCTGCTTGCAGAGGGCCTCTGTGCCAAAAAAGTCTGGATTCAGCTTCACATCTCAGAGAAATGGCGAAGGAGGGCAGGTGGGATGGCTCTGGGCCTGCCAACCCGTCTGTCTATGCCCTTTTCCAGTTTCTCGCAAGATAAGAAAGCAGTCGTGGCAGATAGGGAGTAGGGGCTAACGCCAGTCCTAGCACACATTCCAAGTCCAAAGACATCCTCTCTGCTTGGCAGGAGGACATCATGCGCAGCTAGTCACAAGCTCTGTTCTAAGGCTTCTTGGGAAATTTCCAGGTTAACAAACCCAAGCGTCACAGGCACGAAGAACTTATCTTCCCTCCCTTGCTTGAAGACATACTCCAGGCCACTGTCCCAGGGCCTGCCCCTTCAGTGGCATCCAGGGATTTGAGTGTAGCACCACTCTGGCTGGCCGCCGGAGATCCCTCTTGGCGGGGCTGCCACTTATCTCCGCTTAGCCGTACATCTGCTTGAACTGAAAGCATTCGTTGCAGTAGCCGTTGCATTTGGTGTTGCCAAAGTGATCGCAGGCAGGAGCCCGGCAGCGCTGTTTTGGGGGCTCTTCAAGAGTGGGCTCGCCCCGGTGGGCCCCTGAGCCCACGCGCTGGCTAAGGTGCTGGCACTCCATGCAGAGTTCCTCGCTGCGGCAGGCCAGGATGTTCTTGCAGGAGGCCCGGGCACACTTTGGCCTTGAAGCACCCTGTGTAGTTCGAGGCACATCTCTGCGCTGGCTCAGTCTCTGTGTGGGAAGAACAGAGAGAACTGTTGCTCACGTTTCTCCAGAAGAACACAGAAAGCTCTCATCTGACACTGCTTTCTACAATGGGCTTAGCCTGAGCAAAGGGACATGGGTACACATGCAGTGGGTTGTTTCCACCTAATCCCAAGGGCAGCCCAGGCAGGCTAAGGGGAGACACCCATCCTAACACAGAAGCCTGAAAAGTGGCCTACAGCTCTTGCCTGATGATTATGAGCAGCACCCATGTTTAGATGGCTCCCTGGCCCCAGTGCACACAACAGGCAACACATCCATCACATTTTGCTTTTCTGATATGCTATTAAGTAATGCCTGCCTTCTCTCTGGTTCACCATAAAGGATTATTTAAGAAGTCTGCTTTTTAGATGTCTGTGCTTCTACTGTAAATCAATCAAGTCTCTGATGCCCATCGGGCTTTCTGGTTGCTTAAAATGTTTTTATTTTATGGCTGATTATATTGGCTTTTCAAAATCAAATTCTAGGTACACTTGGGTCATGCAAATGGACAACAGTCCTTCCCACCCGGGCACCACAGTGATGCGGATGTTTTCCCAGGTTCTTTCAGCGCACTATCTTAAGCAGTCCTTTGTCATGAGACAGACTGGCAGGGAGAAAAGCCTGCTTGTCACATAGCTGGGAGAAATTATTTCAGCAAAGGGGAACCGACATGCATAGGGGATGCTCCTCCAAATGCCTCACCAGTTGTTCTTCAGTCCTTTTTGCCTCATGAAATCTCTGGTTCTGAGCTTCAATGAAGCACTTCTGACAGTATCCTTCAAACATGGTGCTTCCAAGGGTGCCGCACTCCCTCCCCAGGCACGGAACTGCATTCTGGAACCTGGAGGCTGAGGAATTGGCTTTTCCCGAGGCAGCGCCAAAATCTACAAGAGAGTTGATGCTACTTAGTGCCACATCTGGGTCGCCATGCAGACACAGACACTAATGTTAGAAAAGCAAATGGATTCCAAGTGCAGGTTAGGATAGCCTTAAACACATACTTGAGACAAGACTTTTATAAAATCAGCAAAATAATACAATCATCACTGAACATCTTTGACTTTACAGATTGCTCACCACTTTAAATGCCAGGCATCAAAAAGCCTTATGAACACCAATTCCATCAACTCTAACAATGGGCTACTTTTGGTTTCTGGCACGTGGCAGCTAAGAGCTGCTTCCACCAAACACTGCCTGTTGCTTCCCTGTGCGACTGGCAGAGCCACCGTGACCGTTGCCAAGGACAAGCAGTTGGATCTGACCATTCCACCAGACCGCTCAGACTGGCTTTCCTTTCTTGAAGCTTAGGAATAGGACCCCTTCCAGGCAGCAGCTGCTGCATTAGAAAATCTATCATTTCACTCACGTTTGTTTTCTCTATATTCGATGAAACACAGCGTGCAAAATCCCTTGTTTTCTGGAGTCCCAAAATACATGCAGCCAGGTTTTCTGCACTTGCTGGTCCCTGTCCTGTCCCCTGGAGTCCGCGAGGCTTGGGAGAGGCAGCCAGAGGGCGCTTCCTTTCCAGCTCTGTGGCAAGAGTGCGGGGAGAGACTCTGGATGAGCTGGGAGGGGTCTGACTTGGAGCGCTGGTGACAGGAAGGAGGGAGGCTGGAACCCAAGCTGGAGGCGGGCTCTGCTGTAGTCCTTTTGAAGCAAGTACTGCAGATCCCATTAAATGTCCTGGTAGCATCCTGGAGGCAGGCTCGGCACTTACCAGGATCTAAATGCCTCGTGGTGTCTGTGGTGTGGCTGGCATTAAGCTGCCTGGCACTGTGGCAACGCTCACACAATCCGTTGTGCTGCACGTTCAGCGTGAAAGGGCAGCCAGGGCTCCTGCACTTCATGGCGGTGGTCTCGCTGAACAGGAAAAGGCTGGGTGCTGTTGGTGGGGCTGAGTGAGGCCCCCCAGCCGGTTCCTCAGGGGCCCAGGCCGAGGGTTCATAGGCCTCTCCCCGAGAGGCCCCAAGTGCCATAGCAGGGAGCCCATCGGGACCCTGCTTGAAGTTCAGCTTTGGCAGTTTGTTCTGGTTCTTCTGCCGCCTCTCTGAGCACTCATGGCATAAAGGCTGGGTGTTCACAGACATGAAGAAAGGGCAGTTGGGTGTTTCACATTTTACATCCATGAGAGAAAGCTGGGGCGTGGAAGGTTCCACAGGGTTCTGCGCACACGCCCCTCTCCTCCCCTGCTGGTTGTTTTCTTGCCATTTCTTGTACTCATGTTGAACAAGTTCAAAATAATCATCTACCAGATTTATTTCTTTTGGTAAGTTAGCTTCATCCAACCTAAAGGCCAAATGGAAAACATGAGATGACACAAATGACACCCAAGACTTTAGCTCATCCGCGCCCCCGACCCAGTTTCAGAACGCGGACCAAGGCAACAACTGTCCGCCATCCACCGAAATCACTGGAATGCAGGCTGATGACATAACACGGTCTAGCACAGTTCCTAATATGTCCTCGAGTGAGACATGAGGCCAGTTAGTCGGCTAAGAAGACTTCATTATTTCTAAGAAAGAACCAGGCTCCTTTAAAATCTTTGTGCACCCAATTTATACATAATCCTAAAGAAAAGGGTCCTCTGTAAAGAGCCGCCTCTACATCTTGCTATTCCACTGCTCCTGCTCCTTTAAAATGTTCACCTTGCTTTTTAACTCCTCAGAGATCAAATGCCTAGTAAAATATTACTCAGGCTCTGCTCTTGGGCTGGTCCACTCTACAGTGCAGACTACTCGGAAACTCGGTTCTGTGTTTTCCTGCGGTGCATTTCACATTCCTGATTTCTACTGAAGTTCACTGCCATGAGCAACGAAGAGGCCAGTGTGCACATCAGCACTGTCTGTTTACTCTAACTGTATTCTCTACTTTGGGAAACCAATTCTTGTATACTGTCACCATGCTAGGGACAGAACCCAACGCCGTGAACATGATGGGCAAGTGCTCTAGCAGTGAGCTCTACCTCCAGCCCCCATTTCATGCATCTCAAGTTCTCAGAAACTGAACGGCTGAGCTTTGGAGCAGCAGCAGCTTATACGGCTGAAGTAATTGCAGATACACACGACAAAGAAGGTGCTAAAACTAAATGAGTGCTTACTTGGCAGCATTAATCAGATGAGTCGTGCCATGGTCCCAGCCTTGGACCGGGATTTCTATCACCATCAAGTACTCCTTTAAGAGCTTGTCCTTCATCTCATTTTCAGGATCTGTCAGAAAGTGAATTTTTAAGTCTTCAAATCTTCCTCGGTCTCTGTTGACAAGTGGAACAGCTCGGATTTCTAAAGCAGAAGAAAAGAGCACATGAGTGAAATATTATTCAACTAAAAGGATTGCATGTAAGGCCTCATGTACAATACAGAATGAGTAAACTGGAAATGCAAAAAGCATGCAATTTAAAGTGCATAAGAGTATCACCTAGTCATAGTTAAACCCGAATGGGAAAATAAAGTGCACTAAACTCTAACAGAAAGTGTGCTGCTTCCAGGGAGTTCACAGAACATTAACCAGCCTGGAGGTAGCAGATCTTACTGGTTAAATTCCCATGCTTCAGAATCACACTGACCTGAGTTTGAAGCCTGACTCTGTTATTATCAAACTGTGTGACAGGTTATTTTTAACTCCTCTGAGTTCCAACTGCTTCATCTTTAAAATAAAGCCACCCATGCCTACATTTCAAGAGATGCCATAACAATGAAATGGAATGAAATAATGTCCCTAAAGCACTCAGCACAGTGCCTACTACACATTACGCTGCTATTCTAATAGCTACCCTGACAGAGTTACCTGCTGCATGCCAGGCATTGTACTGAGGATGCTGTGTACCTTAATCTTTCAAGTATGAAGAGTGACAGTGTTAGGAATATGTATAAATATCACTCCTACTTGTGATTAATGTGCTGAAAGTACTCTCTTAGTCATACACAAAAAGATAAGGTAAGGGAGCATTATGATTATTGCTACTGCATTGCTGTTGCAGGTCTTTTGACCCTAATCCAAAAATCCAAAATCTGAAGCGCTCTCCAATCTGAAACTTCTGAGTGGACTTTGGAGGAGCATTTTGGATTTCAGATTAGGGATGCTCAACTGGTAAAATCTATGCAGATGTTAAAAACTCTGAAAGACGAAAATCTGAAAACATCTGGTCCCAAGAATTTCAGTTAAGAGATACTCAACCTGTGCTAACTAAGCAAATGACAGAATAATATATTGAAATAAAAATAACATACTTAAATAACTCAAAGAGCAAACCCTATGTTCTAGTATCTACCAGAAGTCATGAATGTGAACCACTGCAGTTTGCTCACCAGGCCCACTGTCCTTCAGAGTCACCAGGGGTACAAAGTGCTGGCTGTCATAGCCGAGGACAATAGGGTATCTGTAGCATTCCTGGGCAGGCCAGTGGAGAGGCAAGTAAACTCCACCCACTTTCAAAGGGGCGAAATTGGAACCTGATTCCAAACTTCTCAGCATTTTGTCTGTTTAAGGAAAAAGAAAGAACAATAAGGCCCTCAGGTGACTTTCATCAAATTCCACTTAGCTTTTGTTGTTATCTATAACTTTGGGAATGTGGGGTTTTCTTAGGAGCCAAAGCATTAAAGCTGAAAAGCATTTAACTACAAATAAATGATCTGTGGGCATCTCACCTGAAATGACAATGATGGGCCTTCTGAGGATGTTGCAAAGGACAAATATGTGAATTTCTTCCAGTGAATTATACTGAAGTCCACTTCTGGCTGCTGGGGTGTCTGTGGATGCCATTTTGATAAGGTTTTCCCACTCATCATTCCAATTCTAAGGGGAGAGGAGCCAGGAGGAAAACAAAACAGAACCGATTGAATGCACTCTTCACTGAAAATCATTCTGGCATTACTCTTCAATTATTCATTTATATAACTCAGCTTGTTTCCCCCCTTCTTCCCTGCCCCCCCACCACATTTTGGTTTTCTTCCTTTACTTTTTTCCACTACAAAGCAAACTCAAAACCAGGGGAGGCTAGGGACAGCACCTGCTTTCAAAAAAAATCCCTGATGAGGTATAACATTGAAGTCCCTCATCCAAATGTACACAAAAACTCCAAACTTCTGACCGAGAATAGTAATGTCTTTTTTTGATTGGCTGGCTCAGAAGAGCAAGTAAAGGGCACTCAGACTAGAAATATCAGAAATATCAGAGGGAAGGCCATGATCGGAAGAGCTCCTGAAACATGGGGAACACTCTTGGGAATCTGCGACTCAAAGCCTCTGAACAGAGGCATGATCGTTGGGTTAATCCCACAGGAGGTTTCTGGTGTTTTCCATTGAGTATGCTTTGCTTAGCCAAATTCATGTGACCTAGTAAGTCATTTGCTCCTCTCAACACAGTGACTAGCTCAGTAAACCCTTCACTCTCCATGGAGGAACATAACATACCCGAGTGTCATAGCAAAGCCCAGTTTCCACAAATTCCTGAGATTTTAGAGACTCCAGCTGCCAGCGGAATTTAAAGTTGCGTGTGTCTGTCTCCTTTAGGGTGCTGAAGAGTGCCTTCCTCAGGACTAGGTCTGTGTCCTGAACACCCCACATGTACTGACAAGCAGCATGCATGAGGCAATTTCCATCACCTAAGGACAGGAGGGAGTCATGAGAAGCAAAGTTAAATCATTTGCATTGAAGGCGCTGCTCTGGTTTTCAGCATCAACTAGCCAGACTGCTCTGAGAGGCAGCTGAATGGCTCGATTGCTTAGTCAAGGGCCAGCTGATAACATTTCACAAGGTGATACAGCTATAGGGAAAAAGTAATTCTTTTCATTCTTCCCTTCAAAGAGCATCACGAACAGTGCAAAGAAGCCAGAGGACCTTGGTTTCAGTGTGGCTCTCCTCCTACCTGGATTAGGTGACCTTGGGGAAATTCCTTAAGGGCTCCAGGTACTTTTTTTCCTCTTTTCAAAATGAGGGTGCTGTATTACAACCGCCACAGTTTATCTCTAATACTTCTGGGTTTGCCAGCTAAGGCAGTCACTACTGTCCTCTAACTCTATACCACCCAGGGCAACTTGCACAACCAGGAGGCAGGCTCTGCTAGGCTCACTCCACAGGGACAGCCTGGCTGTGACTCAGTGATAAATGACCTGACCAATTCCACTGGAGCTTTTGGGACCTGGGAGTTTCCTCTCCTAGTTTGTACAGTGAAGCTGGCAACACCAAATTGCCTACAGCCTGCTGGCCCCAGGCTCCCTGAAGTGCAGTAAGTGATCCTGCTTTTTAAAAATAACTCAGTGTTTAGGGCTTGCATTTTGAGAAAAAGATAGGTCTAATTTTCTTCCATTAACTCGTGGCTTCTCCAGGTTTAAAACTTACAATTCAATAGATTGCACTTTTTCTTTTCCCCAAATCCTAAACAATAAACATTTTGGGAGAAAGTTTAACATAGAAAAAGAAAAAAATTAATGTCCTAATCTCCTCTGGCAAGTGCAAAACAGGTTTTTTTTTTTAAAGTTAAACTGTTTTCTTGCACTATTCCATAAATAAGGAATACTTGAAATTTATCAGAGTTTAATTACAAAATATGAAAAAAATAAAAAACCTCAAAATCATATCTACAGTCAGTATTCCTTCAATTTGCAACTTAGAAAAACTAGCGAAGTAAGTAGCCTCACAAATGAACAAACAGATCACTGAAGCCTTGTGCCTTGACAGAAGTGTGGCAATGATTGGGTTCTGTTGAAATTTCCCCTTTGCAAAATCTAGAGCAAAGATAAGGCTTTTTTTCTTCTTCTTGTGCTTACTTTCAGTTCTTTATTGAGATGCACCCGTATAAAATTCCCTAAGCAACATCTGGAATTCCCCAGTGCTAAGTTATTTGACTAGCAATTGAGCAACAGCTATTGTACGTTTTGTTCTGGTGTGTAGACATTTAAACTGCGAACTGCACCCTGGACTTTCCAAGTGGGTGTGGTCAGGGTGAGCTGGAATAGGGCTACTCATTATACAAGTGAAATCGCCACAGCCAATAGACGCTGGAATTTTTCACACGAAGTTTCAATTTTATGCCACCTACTGCCTTCCTCATTCACCACAGTCTCATATCCTCAAATGCAAACTTGTGAATCACCCCCTCCCCAAACAGACCACCGCCTTTGAAGAAACCCTCCTATAGGCGGAAGGATTAAAAAAAAAAAAGAGAAAGACAGGTGTTAATAGAAATCATAGGAGAAAATCCATTTGTTTTCCCCCTCCATTGTCCCCCTCCTTTAAATCTTTCTTCCCTTTTTGTCATTTTAAGAAATTTTCTTCAAAGTGGGGAAACAGGATTCTGAATTTAAAAATCAATTTCTTAGAAAATGTTATCAAAATACACTTGCTTTTGTAGTTTTATTTGTCGTCTAAATTCTTGTTGACTTAAATAACATGATTGCAAAATAAATGTTTACTCTTTCTATTCCTTTTTTCCCTCAAGGAAGTAAAGTATTTCTTTTCTTTTTTAAAGAGAGAGAGAGAGAGAGGAGAGAAAGTATTAATTTTATTTATTTTTTCATCCGGTTTTAATTTCTCCAACATTTAGTTGTGTATGTGGTGCTGGGATTTGAATCCAGGTCCTCGTTCATTCCAGGCAAGCGCTCTACCCCTGAGTCACTGCTCCAGCCCAATGAAGTATTTCTTAAGGAAATAGTGTTCAATGTTAATTTTGCTAATGGTAATAAGGTTTCCCCCTTTCACTCCATTTCTAATTTTCCCAAAGGTGACTCTATCTCTTTATTCTAACAAAATGAGACAGAGTTAAAACCACAAACCATCACATATTATAAGCCCCTTGATGATACTTTAATATAATTATCTACTTCTATGCACCATTTGATTTCATGCCAATAATGATGTAGCCAGTTCCTATCTCCAGTTTCCTTCTGATCTGTGCTTCTAAGAGTCCAAGCTCTGTGAATATAGGTGAAGCTCTAAGAAGCTGAGGTGATGGATAAGAGCCCCCAGAATCAAAACAAACAAAACCCCTACATCCTCCAATTTCTCTGAGTCACTCAAGTCAAAAATAGTCAAAGTTAATGTACCAATTAACTTAATTAAGTTAATGTTTTCATCATCACTGCCAAGAAGGATTCTCTGCTCTTGGATGTATTATTTTGGTTGGGACAGTTTAGTCACTGATATTAGGACCTGACATTACTGCTCTTACCTAGACTACAAGCATTTAGTTGATCCTGTACAGTCTACTTGCTCATTTTTGCTCTGGAAGCAAAAATCAGAATTTTGTACCTGCATAAAACAATATACTTGGATATTTCTGTCAATTGCTCAAAGGAAATGATAAAAAATAAAACAGTAAAGCTTGGAATAGGAAATAGCTATTAGTGACATTGTGGTATAAGACCACAGGCAATCAAACACCCAGGTAAGGTAAGAAATATGTCTTCAACAGCCATCCGCCGCTTAACCCATAAAATGCCACCAACATGAGAAGTGCAAAGGATCGGCAAGAGCAGTTTTCACACCATTCCTTTCCAACTTAAAATACCTTTTTAAGTATTTCCACTATTGGCCAGGGATGAGTACCACATGGAAGATGGTTTAACAGAATCAGAAATAGTAATCAACTATTTGGGGCTGGTGTTTAGAAATGCAGTCCCCAGGCTCAATGACCTCTGCAGTCTAATTTATACACCTAGGAAATACCTTAATGAAAATGTTCACCAAGCAAGCTCGCTTCTCTCGCATGCATCTCACAGTTTCTATACTAAGACAGCTATGGTTAGTGACATTGCAACATCACGAAGGAGAACCCAGCACCAGGGCAGCCACCCCCAGACAGCAGAAGCACCACAGAGCAAGCTCACCATTGGTTTTCAGCGCCACAAGCTTCCTCACTTCACGACACCAGTTGAGTTTCTTCTGGCTTTCCAGGGCAGCCTGGACGCTTCTGTCAATGAGAGCTTTGTGGATGATCTCCCGGAACTGGGCACAAAACTGGCAAGTTCGAAACATTTCCAGCGTGTATCGGTGCATGGTTTTAAAATGATGAATGATCCCATTGGTAGGTTTAAAAATGTCTTCTGGAGTTCTCTCTCTGATCTTCACAGCTTTCCGCATATTGCTCAAATACAAAGCCTGGGGAAGGAGTTGTTCAGCCATTGTGCTCTGCAAGGCCTGAAGAGGAGGGAAAAACCATTCCGTTAGGCTGCCTTTGATTACTCCTATGTACCTGCCTGCAGGAAACCCCAGTTTTTGATCTTGTCATTACCCTAATCTGTAGGCAAAAGATCTTAGTCACCTCTACTCCCAGGATACTAGCTGGCCCCAGAGATTAACTCACACTGGACTGTTTTAAGTTACATCACTTTAAAAGATTAGTCTAAACAAGAGAAGGAAGGCGGAGAGTGGGTACTGAGGAGGAGGGGAATAACCCGTGTTTTCAGTAACATCTGTCAGGGAGCCAAGCCTGTCTGTCAGCAACAGGTACAGGTACTACTGCACAAAACCCATTTATGCTCCCTCCACATTCTGACGCCATTCCACTACAGCCGCTGGATTTTAGGAGTATTGAAGCCAGTTAAGGGCACAGCAGCCCTGAGGAATCTCAATCCCATAAGACTACCACCATTCAATCCCTGCCTTGGGCCATGTCTTGATTCATCTCTTAAAGGGTCCCTCCCTACACTGCAAGGACAGAGAATCTTTTCTGGAAGATCTTGCAATTTTATGCTGTCACCTAGGCTGCTACTCAGTGTTTCCTCTTTAGGCCCAAAGTATGAAGAGTTTATTCATAAAGTTGATTACAATGTTTATAGAGATAAAACTGAATTGCTTTATAACCAACAAAGAAACCTATTTCCAGTAACATACTCTGCAATTTTAAGAGCAAAACAGGCCAAGCTTAGTGGCGCATGCCTGGAGTCACAGCTACTTAGGAGGCTGAGGCAGGAGGATCTCAAGTGCAAGGCCAGCCTCAGCAACTTAGCAAGACCCTGTCTCAAAATACAAACAAAAACAGCTGGGGATATGGCTCAGTCATAGAGCACCCCCGAGTTTAATCCCAAGTATGGAGGATTGGAGGAGGAAAGCAAAATGGGTAGCATTCCTTCAGAACCCTGCCACTAAACTTCACAACAGGAAAAGAAGAGAGAGTAATAATACAACAGTAAATTGCGAATAACTGTCCGTTCACTTCCAAGAACAGACATTGGAGCTCAATTATTTGACTTATCTGCCAACCGAATTTTATCACTGCCCTCCAGGAACCAACTTTCAGAAGTATTAACATTCTACCCTTCACCTTGAAATCATCAAGCACAATCAACAGGTGGAGAAAATGAAAATCTGGAAGAGACTGGTAAGACGTTTCAGCCAGGAGGCCACTTAAGACACAAGAAAGGAGTGGTACAAAGCACAGCATCTGTCACCCCTGCCAACGGTGTGGAATGCTGTGCACAGTGGGGTCTTTCCAATGTGGGGCAGCATGGAGAGCCAGTTCTGCTTCACTGACCCTTACAGGGGTGCCTCATCATACTTCCTAATTTCCAAGAAGACAAAGATGACTTCAGAGCATAAAGATATTCCCTAGGAAGTTTCACAGCAATGGTTAATTCCATCCTGCATCACGCTATCTGCCAGGGCACCCCTCCAGCTGGGAAAGATGTTAAACCTATGTAAGAGGGAGGAGAAGAAATCCAGAGTTTAGGGAAACCTCTCCTTCGTGAGTTCAGGCTCTTTATGTCACTGATAAGACAGTCTAAATTCCTGTGGCCCAGGTGAAGGGTAGAGGGCAGGAGCTAGAGGACCCTGAGGTTGCTTTTGATGATTTGCATTGGGATTCCTAATCTGATCGCTGGGTGAGGCCTGGAAGAAGTCTTTCTCTGGGTCAGATGGTGATCTCTCCTTTGATGTCAGATATTCCCTGTAAGAATAATTGGGCAAAAGTGCAGCAGGACTACATATGCAATGATGAGACAAAAAATATCACATGCACACACTTCTCCTGAATAGACTTTTTCATTACAGCATTGATCCATCCATCTATCCATGAATCTACTCAGCAAGCACTGCCTGACCACCTACCTATGCAAGCCAATCACTGTGCTTGGCAATGAGGCTGAAAATGAGGTGATCTTATCCCCCCCTTGAAATCACACAATCATGTTGGGCTGCAGCTAAGGCACTGGTCCAGCCCAGATCCCACAGCCACGCGGGAGCTGAGCTTTGCCTAGAAGTCAGTTCTCCTAATACCTGTCCCTTGCTATTCCCATACCCCCACATCTATGGCTGCAATGCTTGCTGCTCTCAGATGGAAACAGACAGGCAGTAGAAAGATTTTAAACAAATTAGTACTGCCTCTTTTTTCTCTTCTGGGCCTAAAGATCTTTCAGCAAGTATCTAAAATGATGAAAACTGTAAATCACATGAAAGTTACATAAATGTCAACATATTTGATGGCTTAACATGATTTCATTCATGGATTTAGCACAGCTAGCAAAAACTGTCTCCTTAAAAAAAAAAAATCAAAACCCACTGTCCAAGTTTCCAGTTCTTGGACTTAAAGAATAAAACTTTCCGTCATATGACTGTAATGTCCTTATGGGGGAAAAACAGTATTACCCTTAACTTTTTTTTTTAAACATTTGTTACCTTACTGCCTTATTTAAAGAGAATTTCCCAATTTTTGTCACTAGGATCAATAAGATTCTACAGAATTGACTCATCAAAGTCTTTTTGCCCTTGTTTTATTTTTCCACTCTGGGCAGACATTTTTGTCTGTGATGTGGAAATTTATGAATTATTTATAAACAAACACCTCGCCCAACTGTTGGGAAGTACCCCTCCAAAAATTGTACAAAGAATTGCAAAAAGTCCAAGAAGCACCTTAGACAAGGAGAATGGAGCATTAGCGGACTTGCTCAAAAATCTAGGAAATTAGAGTTGTGATACAGAAGACTCTTTAATTAACAATGATCCTCCCAAAATGCTGCCCTAAGACACTTGACCAGACTGGCTTTCCAAGGAATGAACTGAAAACAAAGCAGGCTCAAAAAGAGCTGAGCGCCTTCCTTACTTAATACCACTGCTTTCCTGAGAGGCCAGGTGGCAGGATGTGGGACGACCCCGACTGACAAAGAGTCTGAGTGTGGGGTTGGGGCTAGAGCAGGGACCTGCACACCGCTCCTGAAGTGAACTCCCAAAAGGCAGGTCAGCGACCCACTTCTACAAGCATACTTCTCATACACTGCTGCAGCTGGCAAAGAAGAACACCGCGCCCTGACCCACCCCCTGCACAAAGCTGAGTTTAAGCAAGCTTCCCTGGGAATGTTAGGTGACTGCAGACCCTCATGCCCTCCAGATGTGGCTGCTCCTGCGACACTCATCCCGGTTGGGCTAGTTCTGCACAACCTGGGAAGAAACCACAGTGCTTCTGCAAGGTCTACGTGGCTATGAGCATGCAGCGCAGGATTCCAGAAAAGACGACCAAACCAGAAAAGCACCACCGTCCATCAGACCAAGGGGTCCTAGGGAGAGACTCTTCCGCGAGCCAGCTGCTACTTAAGTTCTCTGCATTATCGGAGAGGAACAGCAAGCTGGCTGGAGGAATCCAGGGCTGACACCCTCCACACCTGGCACGGTGTCCCCAATTCCCTGCAATTCAAAACCCAAAAGTGCACAAGCGGCTAACTAACTCCTCTCCAGGACCTCTGCAAAACCAGTGCCTGGGAGACACGGCCGTCCCGAGAGTCGCCGCCCCGCACGCACCCGCAGCCCTCGCCCACCGCCAGCCCGTGCACCCTGCGCCGCGGTTACCTCTCCGGGCCGCCTGATCCTCCAGCAAAGTCCCGAGTCGGGGTCAGGGAAGGCGCGAGCCGCGGACTGGAGTCGCGGTCCGGGTCTGGCAGAGGCGGCGCCCCATGGACGCCCGAGTCGGGCTCGCTCGCTGGCCGGGGGTGTGAACGTCTCCGGCGGCCGCTGCTGTCGCTCCGCCCCCGGGGGCTCAGAGGTTGCACTCCGCCCGCCGCGACGGCTGCAGACTGCCCAGTTTCCTCTTTGCCTGCAGTTGTACCGGCCAAGCCGGGGATTTCCACTCGGGACTTTCCAATCACGTGACGCCCGGCCCGGCGCCGGAGCGCGCGTGGCGCGTCGCCGGCCACCAGAGGGCGCAGGGGGCGCTGGAGGCCGCCACCCGGCAGCCCGCCAGGGCCGCCCCGCCCCACGCCGCCGGCCGCCCGGAGAAACTCCTGCGCCCCGCCCCGGGGTGTCCCCGCGTGAGTCACCTGGGCATTTCGGAAGCTGTCCTCAACGTCACATCCATGTGGAAATCGCGGTGATGGGAACTGGAAATGAAATAGGTTCTTTTCTCGCAGCTTTTTCTGCAGAATCAACCGTGGCGAAGAAGGAGGGAAATAAGAAAGAAAGAAAACCCTAAAAACCACCCGGCGCCAGGGACCGCAGGGCTGAGGCCGGGCTCGAAAAGTCTGCGCCGTGCACGTGGTGCCTTCTGGAGGGAGAGCCCTACAGAGGGCCCGGGTGGGGATTTCGAGAAAAAGAAGCCTGGTCCCCAAGCCCATCGTTCCTGTCAACCCAGGCTCCGGGCTGGGTGGGCTGCGGGGCCGCGGTGACGTCAGACCCGTGGTCCTGCAACCTTAATCGCAGGGTGAGGTGAGTCTGAGATGGAACCAGAAGTCAGACCCCCGCCCCTCCGCTACACTCCATTTCCCCTCTTAATTTCCGCACACTGGGCACCTGGGCTCAGCATGTCAGTTTACAGTCACTTCAGCCCATCACCGGCTTTATCTTGTGAGCCTGAGGCTTTATTTGGTTATTTTAGAGATCCTGATAATTCGTTTACACCCCCCCCCCGTGCCAATTTGCTAATAATATTGTTATCCCCCACCCCTTACTGCACCTGTTTATCTCTTCATTGGGACAGGTGAGTCGCGCGTCCGTCCCCAAGGTGGTGGAGGTGCCTGAGCTGTGGAAGGAAGGACATTCAAAGGCTTTTACTGGTGGTTGGAGCAGTGGCTCAGTGCTTAATGGTGCTTGCCTGGCA
This sequence comes from Aplodontia rufa, assembly GCA_004027875.1. Classification (NCBI taxonomy): domain Eukaryota; kingdom Metazoa; phylum Chordata; class Mammalia; order Rodentia; family Aplodontiidae; genus Aplodontia; species Aplodontia rufa. Next base: position 2,563 of record PVKS010003756.1, on the reverse strand, counting down.
TGCACAAGTATGTGAGTTCAAACCCCAGCACCACCGTACACAGCGAAGTCACATGAAAAACTAAATAAAAAATTGATTCTTTCTCTCTCTCTCTCACTGTCACTCTCTCTTAAAAAGCGTGGGGGGGGGGGGCTTTTACTTCCTTGGTGCTTTATATGTGCAGGTGCCGGGTTGGCCCAATTCCTAGGAAGGCCTAAGCTAGAATCAGGTGGAAATATTAGGTGCCTATTAGGTTCCAGTGTCCCCTTAAGCATTCTTGTTAGGTTGTCCCGCTATCTATCACTAGTGTGAATTAGATAAACATGCTCTGCTCCCTAGTTAGGACCTGGGGCCATTGGACTGATTGCTCAGTGGAGGGTGCCACTCTTTTGAGAAAGGGAGGTTTAAAGTAGTGATTAATAGCATGGCCTGTTCCAAGGCTGGTCCTAGCCTTTTTAAGCCAATTTCTGATTTTTCTCCAGTTCCTAACCTTCTGCTAATATTTGTTATCTTTTTGTTCACAAATGTTCTGGAGAATATTAGCCAACTTGTGTTGTTATATCGTGTTCATATGTGAATATGTGACAAGTCCCACCATTATGCACAATTATAATGCACCAATAAAAATTGGAAAAAAATGTTTTCAACTGCCAATGCTCCCGCAATGCATAGTTAAATTATAATATAAAATGACATTTCTTGAGGAGTTACTGTATGCCTTCTCATGCTTTTATATGAAGCATAGGAAGCAAGCCATTCGCCCAGTGTCTACACAGCCAAGAAGTACCAGAGTGCCATGGAACTGGGTCTGTCTCCCTCCAAAGCCTATACTGGTAAGATGACCATGTTACCGCTCCTCAGGAAAGTTCCAAGGAGATACAGTCTCGGGGGTTATATCTCCACCCTCATGAGAATGCCACAGTCACGTAGACCCTGGTTCCACCCTCAGGAAACCTTCTGGGCACGTTGAGATGATCGAGGAGACTGAATGGAAAAGTGCCTCTTGCACAGAATGGTAATCCTCAGACCACTCTCCCTAGTGCCCCTTTGTCAACTGCTTGCTCTCTTTGGTCTTTGGCTCCTTAACTTGCCCTGCAGCTTGCACGGTGCTTTTCCAGTTCACGTCTTGCTCCCTGGTTTGATGAACTGGGTATGCAATAAGGCCCTCTTCACACCTGCCACGTCCTAGTGTGGTGACATGACTGCTCTACTGTAATGCCTTCCAGGATGTGTGACAAGATAATCTAGCAGTCCGCTGCAGGAGGGATGTGGGGCTCTCAACTTTGTTCTTCCGTTTCCCCCATCTCTACGATTGAGCTCATGAATGCCCACGCAGCCCCCTTTCCCAGCAAGCCGGATTGAGCGGTGGTCTCTGTGGGAGACATCCTTAGCCCTGCTCTTCCCTGGCTTTAACTATTCATTCTACCTTCTAATCCAAGCCTCTGCTGTATGCTTACCTTTTCCTAGTACGACACATGGATAAGGCCAATGAGAATTTTCTTGGTGGTGAATCAGAAGGAAACAGTAGAAAGGGAGAGTGTAGAAGGCAAAATCAAACATTTTGTGTCCGTTGCATAATGGTCCCCTTCCCTTTTCCTAGAATGGTGTTCTTTTGAAAAGGTGGATCATATTTAATATATTCTGAAACATGGCATATGGCAGTTGAGTTATTACATGGTAGCTATGAGTCCTGTTTCAAACTTAATAACCCTTGGCTGAACTCTGAGATTACTGAAGAGTAATGTTTGCACTTTCAAGGCCACTACAAGGGCTGGTTCTGAGAAAATAATAATAATAGAAGCTCTTTGTGGACTGTAACTACAGTGAGAACTGAAATGATGATGTCACAGATTTCATCATCTCATAAATGCTACTTCTTATCTAGGAACCTCAGATCCTTTACAGGTATTATCTGAATTGAATGAAGAAACCTAAGACCCACTGTAGTGGAGGGATAACTGGAGCAACCCAGTGAGTCACTAGAACCAGGAACAAAGACCCTCTACTGGAAGGGAGGCTGTTGGTTTCATGCCAAGTACAGCCCTCTTGTTCCACTTTGCCTGAAAGCATGGGATGCTGAAATCCAAAACTTGTCAGAAAATTCACTCCTGTGAACTCCAGTTTAATTTCCTGGCAACACTTTGCTGAAATTCTTGGCCAAGTAATTTTATTTTACATCATGAATATAAATATCCAATTCTTGGTTTCATTTCTGTTTTTGTGGAGGCTGCTATTAATGACCACATATGAACTGTGGCAAAGGGCCCTGAAATGGATGTTCTTAGGAACCCTCTGGTATGTGGGGTGGTTTTAGCAATGACCTATATGCTGAGTTGTATTAGTTCCTGGCATTTTTAATATTGCCCATCTTTGTGACAATTTGCCTTGAATAGTGTAACCCCTTTCTTTTCATCTATCTTCCCTTAATTTCCTTAGTCCATTTTGGGTTCCCCCTGATCCTGCTTCCTTGACATTCCTGCCTCTCTTTCCCTTTATCTCCATTTAAAAAAAAAAAAAAGGATTTGGGTTCTCCTTATCTCAGGTGCCTGTTTCTGGGTCTGGCTAATAAGACTTCATGTTCATT